>JAASAO010004392.1:0-19005 GCA_017311375.1 Mytilus coruscus
GATGAATTAAAGTAATATAAACAGTTATGGAAAAAGGCAATTAGTTATAATGGTTCCAAGAGAATTCTAATAACAGTATTACCATACATTTAAATGTTCGTAGTTTATTTTCAGGCTGCACTCACGTTTTTTATTGTCATAATTATGCATTGGTGTTTTTTTTCAATACTTAGAATCTTAAAGTCAATACATGCTTAGTTTTCTCGTTTGAATTGTTTTACATTTGTGATTTCGGGGCCTTTTATAGCTGACTATGCGTTATGGGCTTTTCTCATTATCGAAGGCTGTATGGTGATTGATTGATTGATTGATTGTTGGTGTTTTAACGCCACTTTTAAGCACCACTTTTGGGCTATTTCGTGGCGGCCAGTTTTTATTGGTGGAGGAAGCCGGAGTGCCCGGAGAAAACCACCGACCTTCGATAGGAAAACTGACAATCCTAGTCAATTAAGATTGGAGTCGAGTGCACCCGCACGAGCGGGGTTCGAACTCACAACCTCAGTGTTGACTGGCTAGTGATTACAGTAGTAGAACTACTTAGACCACTTGGCCACCGAGGCCCCGGCTGTATGGTGATGTATAGTTGTTAATTTCTGTGTCATTTGGTCTCTTGGGGAGAGTTGTCTCATTGGCAATCATACCACATCTTCTTTTTTATATTAACATCCGGCAAAATACGAATGTCATTCTCAATCATGATTCAATGATAAACTCGAGTATGTTCAAAGTCATTCGATATTCTGCAATTCCTAAGCATTTATAATGTTGAACAAAAAGAGATTTAGTACATGTTAAGGAGTCAGACAAACCTACGAGGCTACATGTTCAGAAAAACGACGTAACTTTGGTATTACCTCGTCCCAGGTCAGGAACCTGTATTTCAGTGGTTGTCAGTAATATTTGTTATCCGTTTTTTGTTTCAGTGTAATTAAGACCTTTGGTTTTCTCGAATGAAATGTTTCGCATTTTGTCATTTCAGATCTAATATAGCTAACAGTATATGTTTTGTACATTGTTAATGGCTTTATGGTGACACAAACCCACGTCATTTGGTCTCATTGGCAATTATACCTCTCAGGGGCGGATCCAGCCATTTTAAAAAGGGGGGGGGGTTCCAACTATATGTCCCCATTCAAATGCATTGATCGTCCAAAAAGGGGGTTCCAACCCCGGAACCCCCTCTGGATCCGCCACTGCCTCTTCTCCTTATTTTCATTGCACCTTTCTCTTGAACAACATCCTTGCATTTACCAAATAATGATATATGGAAATAAGGCAAATAACGAAGCTCTGCTGAAATGTCTCATGCAAAACACATCGTTACACAGACACGTGAAGTAATGTCAGATATATCCTACTTACATGATTGGTAAAACATTAATATATTCACTGGCACTACCAGTATAACAGCGATGATCAGAAGAAAAGCGTTTACAAGAGATTTATGTTTACCTGCAAAAAAAAAAAAAAAAAATCGTCACAATATATTGTAGATAGCTTATAGGTAAACGAATCACGAATTATACTCAAAATTGTTCCAGAAATTATTCAAAGATTACAATTTAACCTTTAAATCATTCAGTTGTATATTTGTGACCTTTTCAGATACAAATTCATTAATGATGGATGATGAATCCATCATTAATGAATTTGATGCAAGATTTGCAAATAATAATTTAATATCTTAATACACCCATATAAATGGACAAGCAATACAAACAAACGATGATACTTTTTAATACAATACAATGTTGTTAAAAAAAAAATCATAATAGACATGATAGATGAGTCTTTCCTCTCTGTGTTTCAGGAAGTACACCACTAATAAATGGCCCCATTGCTTTCTATGTTAAATTCCGCAATTTCGAGTGGTCAGAAGTCTTTTATCTTAAGTTCAAATAAAGTGGCAATCATTGTATGTCAAAGCAATACCTTCTGGTGTCTTGTACTGAAATAATCACCACACCTTTAATGGCATATAAGAGATAACTGGTTCCCGGAACTTCGGATATACCAAAACAAGTACTTCCGATCTGACAAACAGGCAAAATGTACTCTCCTTTTTAAATTTCATGCCATATTTTTATTATTCAAAACTATCAGTCAAAAATTTTTCTACAATGATCACCAGTCATTCAGCTTTCATTTGATACCAAAATTAAGAAAATATTCTACATATTTTGAAAGTTACACCCATGCGTAGGAACTAATTTGTGTTAAATATGTACTACTTTCTGGTATGTGCTTTCTGGCAGTGCCCGAATTAGTGGTGTTACACCTTCACAAGTCGTTAATGCAATCTTGAACAATCCCGAACAACATCCTTGTATTTACATAAAAAAGATTTTTGGGACATTAAGGTGAATAACAAAGCTGTGCTGAAATATATCATGCAAAACATATCAGAAAATTCACACGTGAAGTTATGTCAGATATCGCAATACTCTTACTTACATGATTTGTAAAATGAAAACATGTTTACTGGCACCTCCAGTACAACAATGATGACATACAGGCCGGCAAGTACAAGTAATTTGCATATACCTGCAAAATATTGTTAAAAGTGAGCAAATCAAGAACTACAATACACAGAATTCTAGAAAATGTTATAAAATTACAATAGATATAAGAAGCTTCCTTTAATATTGGTCAACAGTTTAAAATCATTTAAACTTTCCCATTAATTAATGTTGGTTCCTTCGATGCAAATTTTTAAAAGATTATTTTTGTTGAAGTATATAATTGTATTAATGTACTTAGACTCCCAATATGCCTCGTAGGTTTAGCGGCTTTGTTTTTTTTTAATCTTTAATCGAAGAACAATTTAAACCACCGTAAATTAAATTGTACCAATAAAACAAGTCATGTTTACGTCTGATTGCAATTTAGTTTTGGTTAAGAATCTGCTTCTAATTAAATGTTGCGGGCGGGGATAATTTATTTAAAAAAAACGCTGCTTAAATCAATAAAATTATAGTCTAGAACTTTTGTAAGAACCTTAAAGAACAAACATGATTGATTGTTTTTAATTGCGAAACGTTCATTGGCCAATATTTCATGCATGTTTAGGACAAATACACACTTGAACGTGGTACTGAAAATTTCAATAAACTGAGATAAGAATTTCAACTTGCCTGACATGGATACACGACTTGATAAATCTATAAAAAAAAATCATTTTATTTTCAAATATGGTAAGACAGTTCATTAAATATCAGAAACAGGTACATGTACGTGTGTTTGTGTGTTGTGTTTGGCATAACCACTGTGTAGCATCACCACCGGATATAGGTACCCCCGAAGCGGTGGAAAAACAAACGTGAAGTCAGGTAAAGTCGACTTCTAATTTGGAGTTTAGTATGACGTCCATTATCACTGAACTAGTATACTTATTTGTTTAGGGGCCAGCTGAAGGACGCCTCCGGGTGCGGGAGTTTCTCGCTGCAATGAAGACCCATTTGTGGCCTTCGGCTGTTGTCTGCTCTATGGTCGGGTTGTTGTCTCCTTGACACATTCCCCATTTCCATTCTTAATTTTATTCTTCTTATTTTCATTAAATTCTACGTTTTAGTGACAAGTAAAGTTCTGTGATACTGATTCCGAATAATGTAGCTACTATTTAAGGCTGATTGTGATCCTTAATTGGCTGTCTCTCTCTTTAAATTGCCAGAATCGGGTAGGGTGGTACCTGTTCAACGAAGCATGTGACGAGTTCAAACTTGATAAAAACATATTTCCGTTGTTTTCCTTTTATAGTTGATTTGATGTGTTTTCCTCGGTTTTAGTCTGTAACCCGGATTTGTTTTCTCTCAATCGATTTATGATTTTTGAACAGCGGTATACTACTGTTGCCTTTATTTATCTTTTATCTATTTATTGGACGTTTTCGTAGAAAAAAAGTATATCCCATTTAAGCCTGAACCACACTGTATTTCGAAAAAAAACCTATTGTTTACTCAGAGAAATTCGTGTTTAAAGAGCGGATAAACTGTACGGCGAATTGTTGTGTACAGTACGGGGATAAGAATAGGTACTTTTTGCCATCACTGTTTCTTTGCTTCGGAGGTACTCACCGTAACTAGTTACATGTAAAAGCCCTTTTCAACTGACTTTTACAGGTTTTTATGTTGTATTGGTACACCACTGTCCCAAGTTTGGGGAAGTGTTTGACGCCAGCAAACATGTTAACCCCTGGCTTGCCACATTCTGTATGTGCCTATCCCAAGTCAGGAACCCTTAATTAAGTGGTTGTTTTTGATGCTGTATATCATATTTGTTTTCCGTTCATTATTTTGCACATAAATCAGGTCGTTATTTTTATCGATTGAAGAGTTTTACATTTGCCATTTCAGGGCCGTTTATAGCTTACTATGCGGTATGGGTTTTGCTCATTGTTAACAGTGGCTGATTCATAACTTTTTATAAAAGGGGGCACTGACTGCCATAAGAGGGGCCCACTACAGTCATGCTTCAGTGATTCCTATATAATCAACCAAATTTTTCACACCCCTCTGGATCCGCCTATGGTTAAAGGCCGTACAGTAAACTATAGTTGTTAACTTCTACGTCATTTGGTCTCTGGTTGAAAGTAGTACTGTTGGCAATCATACCACATCTTCTTAATTTTATGTTAATAACAATGCCATTTGTGTAACAAATACAACGCTGCCTCAATCAAAGATTTTTTCGAAGACCGATTATTGCCACCGAAGTTTATGAGGTGAAATAGACATAAATCTTTCTCAGATTACTGAACCTAAGATGATGTTCGTGTTTACATGAACTGTTCGGTTAATGTATTTATTTTTCAATCTACTGACGGCTCTATTTATGAAAACTCTTCACAGTGTTACAAAATATGTATTTTATATATTTTTCCTGAGGGCATCGGTGGCCGAATTATATTAGTAATCGCACTACAACCTTTATTGACTAAGATTGTAAGTTTTCATACCGAAGGTCGGTGGTTCTCTCAGGGCACTCCGGCTTCTTCCACCAATAAAAATTGACCGCCCGTAATAACACAATAGTACTGAAAGTGGCGTTAAACACCAATCAATCAATCAATATTTTTCTGTAACGAGACAAATATTACTGGTCACAACTTTTCTTACTTACCAATTTCTTACGTAAATCAAAGCAAATCAATACAAAACAAGGAAGTAAATAATGATATAAATAGCAGTGATGTATATTACAAATGTATTAATACGTCTGTGTAATTTGCTATTTTCCATTTTTTGTTTGTAACTATTTATACATGTATATTGATTTGTTTAAACCTATGCAGTTTATATACAAGACATTTTTTAAGACATATTCTTATCACGCGTTTTCTAATCACGTTTTTTCTTGTATATAAAATCAAAGTTCGCAATAAGATAGATATATATGACCTTCTAGACAAACTCATTTCTTGTATGACCAGCATAGATCCAACAATATAAAGAACAGGTGTTTGTTTTTCTTTTTCATACTTCCCTACAAATCAATTTGTACAAGATATGATCTCAGTTGTTGGTTCTTGTTATATAGAGTTATTGATTGATGCGTGTATGGATAACGTCAAGTGGCAAATATTACATTGATATTCAGGAGTGATATATGAATATGAACTCTGATTTATTCTACAACAACCTAAGTATACTGACTGACTTTAAAAACGCAACACTCATTTTGTTGATTTTTTTTTACCGAATCATGATTGATCCTCATACAACTACTATGCATGCTTACCATACTTCTTCCTCTTTAGAAAAATCAACATCTGCATGACTTTCCTGTGGTAATTGAACATACCGGATTATTGAAGTCGCACGAATTTCTTAAAGCGAAATTTGGAACCCATAAAAAATTTTCAGTTGTTATTTCTTCGTGAAACAGTTCTTTTAATCTATGGCCACACTAAAATCAGTTAAAACATATTGTCTCTCCATATTTCCAAGATTGAGGAATTAAAAACTGAATCAGCCCATAAGAATATTGCAAACAGGAAAACGTGAATGTGCTGCAACCAGACAATTTGACGTCAGAAACTCGTCTTACTGTCCTTCCAACAACGATACAGGCAGACGGGATTTGTTGATGACCATCAATGACCAAATCAACATGTAGTGACAATGCAACGTCAATAGAATTTGATAACGCAACGTCATTTTCGAAACATGTTTACGGCCGCAACGTCAACTGCTAGTTAAATTGCCGAATGCCATTGCACACAGATTCATGCCATAAATGTTTACCATAAACTGAAAGGCCAAAGAATCGACTGCAGAAAAACATTTAAAGTTTAACCCGCATAATTGCCAAAACACACTGTAATGGGTGGAACAAAGGCAAAATCAGAAGGTGCAAAACAGAACCCAAAACATGCCAAACAGAATTGGTTGACCTTTCTGACAATCATTTTTGAGTTGGTTACAAACAGTCATTGCTTTCGACAGTGACACATCCATTGGTAAGGGGAAAACCAGAGTTTCAGTGTATACCCCATGATTTGAACACTAAAAAAAGACGTAATCATTTCATCTTTCGAACTGCAATTTTTTTTAATAAACAATGAAGTAATGAATGAAATTTCTGTTCATTACTTTGTTTAACAAAATTTGCATATTTGAAAATGGGAATTAAAAATAATAATCTAGTGTTGCGTTTCTAAAGTCGGTCAGTATATGATTTTAAACGTGCAACCGAGATATGATGGATTAAATTTTCTAGTTCTAAATGAAGAAAATCCACAGGAAGACAGGTTACCGAACCATGTCATATTATTCAAGCAATTCCAAGATGTCACTTGTTTGGAGGAGAAGCGGCAACCACCAATATTAAGACTCGGTCTGGGATCGACCCTACAACATTCCGCGCGCGCGCGCGCACTAGCAGCGAGCACGCTATGACGGAATCAACGTAGTTGAATGATAATTTTATTAAAGATCACTTGGATGAATATATGAAACAATATGTTGATTTCATTCATGTATCTCTATACATGGGGTAGATGTTATTTTCACTGAATTCATTCATTAATTTTTAGAAAAAATTGTGTTTGTTTATTGTGGTTGTAATAATTTACTTTAGCTTATGAAATATATGGCCATAAACGCATCAACGCATTATTATCTATGTTATTAATCCTGTCTGTGTGAATTATTGCTTTCATAGATTTTAATGGTTATGTTCATCATTCATAAGTTTCCCAATTTCATAATACATTTATCAAAGAATCACTGAAGTTAAGCTTACTATTTAGGAGCTACCATTTGATTTTATGGGGGGGAGGGGCTAGGATGAAATTTGAAAAAAAGAAAAAGGCAGGACAGGAGTTTTGAGTAAAAAAAAGGCAGGATGAGCAACTTGGAAAATAACAAGGCAGGATGACCTAATAAAAAAAAGGCAGGCCCGAATAGAGTGAAAATAAAAAGGCAGGACAGAGATTACAACTAAAAAAATGCAGGACAAAATTTTCATCCTAGTCCCCCCATAAAAATCAAATGGTAGCTCCTTATTCATTAATTCACAATTTTTAGTGCATGGTATATGGTGTACACGATTCTATATTTTTAGAACTAGAAATTAAAGAAACGACCAATACGGCTTCTCCGCCTCATTTTTAGACTTATACCCCGAATTTGACGTCCTCAATGTCTGAACAGAAAGTTGATGAACCAGGATTATGTCAAAAAAAGTCTCGTCCTTTTTCTAAAAAAAGTTCATTGGAAGATATCAATACTTTGTTGATAAATATTCCATATCAACTTCACAAATAATACATGATGGTCTTGAAGTATAGATTCTAGGTACTGACGTTGTTTATCATCTTAACTACGTGTTATGGTGTTCTTTTTATTGGCTTTGTATATTTAAACCTTTACTGTTTATTCCATTTTTTTGTAATATCCTTTTGGCGTGGTTCAGTATTTATATATTCCGCTATTGTGTTATTGTGCTTTGGTCTTTTTTTTTGTATTCTTGTCTTTCATTTTTGCTTATGTGCTTTGTTTATAGAGTGTCTACATGCCATTTTGTTTTTCTTTGTTGACATATTTGTTTGTTTTTATAGTGATTAAGATTATAACACAATGTTGACTGCTGTACCCCAATTTTTGACATTTTGTACCTTTTAATAGAAATAAGAAGATGTGGTATGAGTGCCAATGAGACAACTCTCCATCCAAGTCACAATGTGTAAAAAGTAAACAATTATAGGTCAAAGTACGGCCTTCAACACGGAGCCTTGGCTCACACCGAACAACAAGCTATAAAGGGCCCCAAAATGACTAGTGTAAAACAATTCAAACAGGAAAACCAACGGTCTAATCTATATATAAGCATGAAACGAGAAACACTTAAGAACCACATCAACAAATGACAACCACTGAACAACAGGTTTTAAATCTGTCTGTTTTGCTCTCACATTGTTGTCAATATAATGGAATTCTATGCAACTGTCATATAAGTGGAAGGTTGAGCTAGCTATAAAACCAGGTTCAATTCACCGTTTTCTACATAAGGAAATAAGGAAATCTTATTCAAAATTTAAAATGAAAAAGTTTTTTCTGTGTTAATTTGCAGGTTAAAGTACGATATAACTTAATTTCTGTATCTAAAATTGTAAAATTTATCAACCGGTTAATAGTATTTTTACGGGAAATATTGAAAGCAAACATTTTACCGTACTTTGTGTATCCTTTAGATTGACTCGTCCACCGAGACTTCCGAATAATTGTTTTTACTGCAAAATGTTCTGCATGTATTTAGGAATGGGTCAAGGAGTTTTTAAAGGTGGGCTTCGCGTCGGGAAATAGTTAGTATCTCGGGGGACACTAATTTGCTATTGTCCTCATAGTCAGTAAATAAGTGTATACTATTACAATCCGTCATATATGCTTATTGACTTTTTTAACCGCATCCATTTTTAGCTTTGCATATTATTTATACATCTCTCTAGTATTTAAAACCGTATGTTGACCTCTAGATGTCTTTGTTGTATCTCCCAAATTGCCGTTTATTCACGAAAACCCGTTCCAACAGCAAAATATTAATAGTATACGAGGTTGAGAAGGACTGCATAGTATTATAGCCAAGTTTTCTGGATTCTGAAGTTAGCAACGATATCTTTGTATTTTTATTTCATAGGAGAGAACAAGCCTTATGGGTTTACCTATAATGTGGTTGCTCTCTTTGTGTTATTATAATCGTTGAAATCAATGGCTGTTTTGAAGACAGCAAAAGGTACATGTAGCAATATTGCTCATTGTTGAATTCTGAAGTAAGCATTGACATCTTTTTATGTTTTATTCTAAAAGAGACAGCAAGGGATTCACCTATAATGTGGCTTTCATTTTTTGAGATTTTACACATATTTAATACAGAAAACTGGTATGCATCTATAGTAACTGATATTACAATTTTGTCAATATATCTCTCGCATATTATTTACCGTTGTAAAAGTATTAAGTTTAATACCAAAGCTTTTAAATTCTGTTTCTTTATGCTCCAAAACACGTCTTTTATAGCTTGCTATGTGGTAGGGGTTTTGCTCATTGTTAAAAGCCGTACGGCGACCCACTTGCTTACATGTACGTCATTTTTTCTCTGGTTGATAGTTGTCTCATTGACAATCTTACCACATCTCCTTATTTTATAGTTGACATTGTTGTGTACCATTGCAGTATTCCAGATTAGTATAACAAGCTGTAAAATTCCTATACACCCAAATCATCGGAGTAGATTTATCTTAGAACAATAAAAGACTTATACTCCGTTCACACTATGCCTTTTTAATCCGGCTTCGACCGAATTAGTTAATCCGGGTTAAATTTAGGTAGTGTGAACACCTTAACCCGGGGCATATCCGGATTAAAATTACCCCTCGTTTTAGGTGGAGTTAATGTAAGGCGAACTCAGGTTAATTACCTCACCTCCTATATGTGAATGTAAAGTGAAGTTAATGTGAGGTTGTTGCAATGGTGACACATGACGTTTGCTTACGTCATTCGAAAATTACAAACGTCAGATCATGGGCGAAACACCAGAATCAGTTGTTAGCGACACAAATTGCGGTCTAACGAGGAACAAAAAGAAGAGAATTCAAGAATTTAGCTATCTATATTGGGAGAGAAAGCAATATCCGTGTAACGTAGGGGTACCCAAATTGCCTATTTTGGAAGTAAAACGGATAATTTTAATTTCATTATGCATAATAGTCAAATTAATTCAATTGCACCTATTTTGACAGTTTTTGTCACCTTCGTTAATTAAAGAAACAGACAAACGTTTCCTTCGTGTGCTTATTTTGTAGATATATCCCGGGCTTATTTACTACAAAGGTTCACAAAATAATATAAAACTCATACTGAATCATGGGAAAATTGGGTTTGAACAGACTTCCAAACGATAAAAAATTTCTACATTGCACACCTGCTTAAATATACGATATATCGATTTACTGATTTTTTGTTTTAATTTCTTCACATTCTTAGAATATTTTGATAATAGTACATGCTATGTCCTTTTCTACAAGAATGCCTGTGACATTTGTTTAGTGCTCATTTTAAAAGTTGACTTTTTGCGGACGTAGCAAGCGGTTTTCCGTAAATTTTACTTTTCACTGGACCTCTTGATTTCCAGTCCTAAGAAAAGCTACAAGATTTCCATTCCTAAGAAAAGCTATAAGGTTTGCATTCCTTTTTTTGGCAAAATGGGTATTCGGTGTAATTTTGGTACTGTCACGTGATTCTGAAACATACCAGGAGTGCGGAAAAGAATTTCAGACTTTGAAATAATACAACTGTGATGCAAAGAATGTGAATAAGTACAGTGAAAATATGCAGGTTATAGTTTTGGTGCATTCATGTCTATTTTTGTTGAAAAGGAAAATCTCAAAGTGGGTTAATTCTTATTAAGTGTGAACTGGGGTAATTCGGATTAACTATTCTGAGTTCGACCCGGAGAAGATTTCATATTAGTCTTTGTAATCAACATTTATATTTTGAAGGTATTTTGGCGTTATTTTCATATTTGTTAATTTATCTTTTATTATAAAATTAGAGATCCAGAATTGTTAGCATTCATGAGGATTTCTGAATTTGAAGCGTCTTAAGTTTATGGAAGACTTTATATAATGCCACTGGATAAAACTAGTCAACGTATAGACAATGTAACATGAGTATCATGACGGATGTTAATTATGGAGGAGAAACTGCAAACTATTCCTTGAGCACATGCGATCTTCTCCGGTTATTTTTGAGTGGGTGTTGCTAAATCTTTATTGTTTGTCTTTTGTCGCTTTTCTGTTTTGTTTGGTTTTTTTTAAAATTATATTTCTTGTTTTAATTCGATTTATGATTTTTGAACTCCCCTTTGGTATGTTCTTCCTGTTCTTTTCAAGCTTCAAATGTAGCGATTTTGTGCAGTAAATTACCAACAATAACAAATAGAAAACATTATTGTATTGTTTTTATTTACAAATAAACGTGAAAAATGAGACAACGTACATTAAAATAACTACAAAGGTTATATATAACTTAACCCTTACAGGTTATCGGACATCACCAAAGGACAAAATTGTTGAAACATTGTTTTTGTTTGCTTATTTGCATAATAATCATTTGCATAATAATCATTTGTAAATGTTATTGTTTAATTGATTAAAAAGGTGGACTTGTTCAGGATGTTCGCTGCTCTGTTTAAAAATAACAAGCTTTCTAAAAGACTGTTGTAAATTAATAGTATATACATAAGAGAACTTAAAAAAAAAAAAAAAACTGTTTTTGCGGGAAATAATTCTCTTTAACTTTTTTTTATTCATTTAACATTGGCACCTTTTTTCTTTAAAAAAAAAATATGAAAAAATGACAAGGATTTTATAAGATTTTCAAAAATGTCTTTTTAAACTATATGTTATAAAAAAAGAAAACATTTTATTGGTACTACATGGATAAAACTAGATGATTCCAAATATCTGACAAAAAGTCAAAATCCAGTGTAGCGAACACCCTTAGTCCATTCTAACTATGTCACGTGACTGCCAGATCATAAAAATCCAAATAATGCAATAAGTCTTAATAATGTTGTAAGTAGCTCATAAAATAATACATATGCATACAATATAAATTTGAGATTTTCTATACGGATCCTGTGATTTTTGTGCACATTTTGATTTAGCAGTGTCTAATCACGTGATCTAGAACTGTCCAATTATTGTACATTAACACAAAACAGATGTCAAACTGATCGAAATGACATACAACATAGCATAAGACTGAAGTACAAAACGGTCGAAACAACATTTAACATAACCTAAGACTGTAGGACAACATTAAACATAATCTTTGGATTTCTTGGTTTGTAGAATAAATATTGTTATATTCCAGTTCTGAAATTAAAACAAGATAAATGTTAATTATTGAGACACAACCGAGTTTTTAGTGAGACACACGTGTCAGAGTTGAACTACGTTTTTGAGAACGGATTTCCATCCTCCTTTTCTCTAAAAGAAGAAAACCAGAAGACGCATCTAGGTAGGAATAAACAAAACAACAAGAAAGTACTTATCTCGTCAGCAGGTTTCATGCGATTAGGTTCCAAAGTCAGAGATGAAAGAATATAGTGGGGGTGACTAAACAATTCAAATGCTACTTGATAATTAATAATCATAATCAGGTGATGAAACTTCATTTTTGTCAAATTCTGTATTTGAGGAATTAAATGAGAAACAGTTTTAATATGTTTATTTTTTATTTAAATGCTACATGTGTTTGTAATAGTAAACAAAAGTGAACATACCTTTCATCGCCGTGTAAATCTAAATCCTCCTATAGGTACCCCTGGTCTAAAATTGGAACCTTTGTTTAGTGAGTCAAGCGGGATAGCAATAGATCTGAACAAATCCATTGGTGACGGTTCTCTATTTCCGGCATCCATTGGTGACGGTTCTCTGTTTCCGGCATCCATTGGTGATTGTACTCTTTTTCGGGCATTTCTAGTCAAGGTCAAGGGTTTTGGTCCACTTTGAGAACTTTTAATTTTGTCATTTTCCTTTCTGTTTAATGGTATTTGTTGCATATTTTCATCAATTTTTTTCGGTATATCTAATTTTTCTTTTTTCCCTTTAGGAACATTTATTGGTGATTTTATTATTGTATCTTTCTTTATGTTCGTTGCATGAAGAGTTTGTGATGACGTCACAATAGGTTTGATAGTATCAGCAGTTTCTATTGGGATTGGTTCTTGCTTTACAATCTTTTGAATTGCTACTGTTTGTGTCTGACTTGGTCTTTGTTTTGTTGCAGTTGTCTCCCATGGATTGTTACCCGTTGGATTCGAATCAACGGAACTTGAAACTATTTTTGAATTAGATGGAACCTCAAGTCCTAGATTTCCAAATAAGGCATCAATCTCCATCTGTTTCTTAGCCAATGAAATAGCCTTATCCGATTTTGTCAAGGACGTTTTTCCACCGGTCGTTGAGGAAGCTGTTATGGTTGAAGAATTTTCAGCTTGAGTGAGTTCTTTAGGCTTCTTCGTCTCATATGTAGTCCACCATCCTTCGCAATCAACTATTTCATTTTTTGTGTTAACGTATTCAGCGTAACAGCCTCCACAGTTATTTATTCTGAAAAATAATTATATTAATTATATTAAATATTAAGTATTAAATTATAATCCTGGTACCTTTGATAACTAATTATTCTGAAAAATAAAGGATTGTTAGAAACTATCAATCACACAAAAATTATAACACTTACCAAATTACCTTTCATTGCATAAAATGTAAAAAAGCTTCGAGTTTCAGACTACCAGAAGTTACTTATTGTTGACCAAAGCTTTGTTTTTTGATATAACCGGAAGTTACTCATTGTTTACCAAAGCTTTGTTTTTGATATAACCGGAAGTTACTCATTGTTTGCCAAAGCTTTGTGTTTCAGACTTCTCTTGTTTACTAACATTTTGTATATATATGATGCTTCGAAGAATTAAAAAAAAAAATTAAAAATACCACTGAGCATTCGAAGAACACTTACCTGCAAAAAGTGTCAGCATCTGTTAAACATCTCTTAAATCGACAAGTGTTTCGTGGACATTGCTGTTGTTTAAGACCGTTTGGACATTCTGTAAGGAGAAAAATGAGAGAACGTGTTAATATGATAAGAACATGAATATACATGTAAACCCTGCTATGTACTAGACCGACACGTCGGATTTTCAATGTACTTCTAGTATTCCAAAAGGTAATTGTCTACAGGGATACAAGTTACGGGATCGGAACCTTTTTGTCTGACTCTGAGACGACAAGGTTTTGTTTGTTCACATACATGCTGCGTGTTTAGAGGAAAATCAGTAACTTTCAACCTTCTAGTCTCTGGTTTGACAACTTGTGATCGAACCCCCCGCACTCGAATTGACCACGCCTATTCACGAGACTATAGAGGCTGTTGTTTACTAAGTAAATGTAATGTAACGAAAGTGCATGCAGATTGGAATAACCTTCAGCTATGTATTACTTGACATATATCATCAATTTTACTTACGATAATTATCGGGCATTCTGGAGAAACAATTAACCTGTCTTTCACCAAGAAACCACTCAGGGTGACAGTATCCACAGTTACTCGGTCTGAAAATAACAAACAACACGTGATTTCTATCAGTTCAGAAGAACAGGTAGTATATGTCAATGAGACAGCAATCAAACGACACAAAATTACACATCTGAAAGTCAATAAATATTTTTCAACAATAAGCAGGTGTTTATACTACTTGTCAAGCTTTACAACGCTCAAGTTCTACGAAAAGCTATCTCAACTTTAAATTACCCTTCCGGAGCACTTTAGATCACCCCCGGTTTTTGGTGGGGTTCGTGTTGCTCAGTCTTTAGCTTTCTATGTTGTGTTTGTATACTGTTGTTTGTCTTTTGGTCTCTGTTTTTACCATGGCGTTGTCAGTTTATTTTCGACTTATGAGTTAAGAATATTAGCAGTTGTTTTTTAATTATTCCGTTGATTGATGGCGTATGATTTGTCAGTTTTTGTGGACTTCCCCTTTTTGAATTCGTCTTGAAGTTTAGTATTTTTGTTATAATTATTTTCATAATCAACAAAACCAAGCAAATAAACAAATTGATACTTAAAAGACAACTATGGACGAGATTCGGGACATAATATTTTTATTGATTTTATAATTATTCCCTGTTTATCCTTGGTGTAAGGACAATTTATATACATGTAAGATAGTATAAGATAATATATATGAATGTAAAACAAAAAATATTACTAGGATACGTAGGATCACATTGTTATTATTATCACTGATATTGTTGTTTAAAGCATCAGAAATTAAATAAAGGACAAGTAACTTACCTGCATTCGGCAACAAGAAATGACGAACAAGTAACTGACCTGCATTCAGCAGCAAGAAATGACGAACAAGTAACTGAGCTACATTCAGCAGCAAGAAATGACGAACAAGTAACTGACCTGCATTCAGCAGTAGGAAATAACGGACAAGTAACTGACCTGCATTCAGCAGTAGGAAATAACGGACAAGTGACTGACCTGCATTCAGCAGTAGGAAATAACGGACAAGTGACTGACCTGCATTCGGCAGCTAAAAATAACGGGCAAGTGACTGACCTACATTCAACAGCGGGAAATAACGGACAAGTATCTTACCCGCATTCAGCAGCAGGAAATAACGGACAAGTAACTGACCTGCATTCAGCAGCAGGAAATAACGGACAAGTGACAGACCTGCTTCAACAGCAAGAAATGACGAACAAGTAACTCAGCTACATTCAGCAGTAGGAAATGACGGGCAAGTACCTGACCTACATTCAGCAAAAAGAAACAACGGGCTAGTAACTGACCTACATTCAGCGACAGGAAGTAACGGACAAGTACCTGACCTGCATTCAGCAAACAATGGGCAAGTAACTTACCTGTATTCGGCAGCAGAAAATAACGGGCAAGTGACTGACCTACATTCAACAGCGGGAAATAACGGACAAGTACCTTACCTGCATTCAGCAGCAGGAAATAACGGGCAAGTAACTGACCTACATTCAACAGCAGGAAATAACGGGCAAGTAACTGACCTACATTAAACAACAGAAGGATATAACGGGCAAGTAACTTACCTGCATTCAGCAGCAGGAAACAACGGGCATGTAGCATATTTACATGGATCATCATGACAATGCATTTCCAATACATTTCGGCGACATTCTGAAAGAGAAGTGATATGAAATAAATGACAATGATTTTAACTGTCTTAATTCAGACATATTTTGAGTTTTCAGGATATAAATTATGTATTTGTATTTGGCTGTCTGAAATGTTTGAGTACCTAAGAAGGTATAATAAAACACGTTTCGTTTCGTGCTGATTGCTTTCATATGTTTTGGATAAATTGAGGGTTCCTTATGATGGTACAAAGGAACGTTTCGGACGCACCGAATTTATAACGTGTTATTTTCTAGCTTGGGTCGACACCTTAAAGGAATCATCAGGACTGAAAGGATTTTTAATACTAGTATATCTTTTCTAAATGTTTTGCTTCGGCTCCAACACCCTCACTCAGGCAAGGTTGACCCAAGGTTCATTTGGCTATTTTTTCTAAATTGATATGTCGTTCCTGAAGTATAATACATCATAATTGTAGGTTTGGGTATAAACGTTCTTAATAAAGGTAAATCCAGAAAAGCGCTTTAGACGCACCAATTTTTAAAGTGTAATTTTTATTTACTACGATTGGAAATAAAAATAAGATAAAAACGTAATCACAAAGCACGTGCTATCCGTGACAATGTTAAATTAATGCATTTAAAACAAACAAAAGCTTGATATATCTTTTAATTTCAGTACGTTCATCGTGCGCACTTTTTTGATATGAAAGAAGCGCTCCATACAAATGTGCTTCGGTCAACGCTTTTACACCCCAATAAAATTATAAAAAGAAGCATTAACAACAATTCTCCGTTTTACTACCATTCGTGGTTTTCTAATAGATATAAAAGTTGTGGTATGAGTGCCAATGAGACAACTCTCCATCCAAGTCACAGTTTATAAAAGTAAACCATTATAGGTCAAAGTACGGTCTTCATCACGGGAGCCTTGGCTCACACCGCACAGTAAGCTATAAAGGGCCCCAAAAATTACTAGTGTAAAACCATTCAAACGGGAAAACCTACGTTTTAATCTATATAAAAAACGACAAACGAGAAACGAGAACCACATCAACAAACGACAACTACTGAACATCAGATTCCTGACTAAGGACAGGTGCAAAACAATTGCAGCGGGTTTAAACGTTTTAATGGTACCAAACCTTCACCCTTATCTGAAACAATAGTGTAACATCACAACATAGAAGGACACACTATTAAATATCAATTGAATACACACTTTTCACCGACATGTAACCTATGTATTATTTGACTTACTATTTGATTGACAGTTGACTAGTTGACCTCTGAAGTAGAACTCCGCCTTACAGCCTTGACACTTGTTTACCCTGAAACATTTATTACAATTTTTATCATTGTTTCAAAGAAAAAGAAAACAAATTAACATACAATATATGTTCATTCAAATAAATACTTGATTTATGTTTTGGTTTCTCCCCAGTATGTTTATTTCTGATTTATCTTAGAAGTGTATTGTGGACTGTTGTTTGCCTTTTTTTTTCTTCGGCCAAGGTGTTTATTCGATTGTTGTATTTTTGTTGCTTTTCTTTGTATTTTTTGTATTTTTTTAATAATAAATACGACTTTTAATAGCCTAAATCAAACGTCGAAAAGGGAAAATAAGAAAATATCTTAATATTTATTTTATGAAACGGTTACTCTGTTAATTTTCGGGATATTAACAATTATATTTTCTTTATTCAAATAAAAATGACTTATTTCAAATACTTACACACATTGTGCACTTGTAAATTGTGGACACTCTGCACGTGCGCACACGTTCGCTGGGCATTCAGGTTCCGGTGTTCCATCTGGGCATGAGTCTAGTGCTAGTGGACTGGAATTACCTGTTCTCCTTCTGTTATTTGCGGGAAATTGTATCATTGCTCTTTGAATCTCAGGTAACAATAATGCAGCATCTCCTTGAAGTTTTACATCTAAAAATAGAAAATTATAAATCCTCTTAAAACTAATAAAACAATACACCGCATCGCTATTTGTCCGCCATTACTGGAAATCAATAGAAAATGTCTGACGCCACAAAAAAAAAGCGATTGTTGTATGCCGTCAATAGTTCAAGTGTCGCAGATTCTCGGGTCAAGTGTCACAGATTCCCAAATAGCGATAAGGTCTATGCCAGGTTTATAATTTGTGTGCTGACAGGGTAAATGTCTCCTGCTATGCATACATCCCCCGCCATACGAAACCATTCTCTGAAGGCCTTACGGTTGCCTATAATTGCTTACATCCACTTCATTTGTACTTTGGTGAATAGTTTTTCTCATTGACAATCATACCACATCCCCCTTTTTTATATTCATAACGTTTTACATCAATATCAATGCACATGACTTGCTTCCTGATTAAACTTCGACTTTGAATAAAGTATATATGTGTTGAATTAATGTCATAACGTTCATTTTAGATGGTTTCTTTTTATAATTTTATAATTGTTGCTTTACTCTTAGCGTAATTTAATATTCAAATTGTGTTTATGCTCCAATTAATCTCATGGCAATAGTTTAATCAGCCTCACTTTGAATATCGGGAACCAGTAGCATTTAAACTTATCGAATGTAGAGAATGCACGATTAAATATTTATTTTCTCATGAAATAGAATTATGAGATCGAGAATGTAAGATTATATATATATTTTCTCATGAATTAGAATTATGAGACCGAGAGTGTACAATTATAAATATATTTTCTCATGAAATAGAATTATGAGATCGAGAATGTACGTTTATATATACTTTCGCATGAAATAGAATTATGAGATCGAGAATGTACGATTATATATATATATATATATTCTCATAAA
>JAASAO010003680.1:0-19686 GCA_017311375.1 Mytilus coruscus
AAAAACAAATACTAGTAAAATCATTTAAAAATTAAATATTCAATTGTGCAATATTTGGGGCTGGAAAGATTTTGTAAAAAGAAATGATCGATTAGTTGTGGTTTGCTTTATGTCCAGTGTCAAACATCTCATGCATATTTCAGAAGAGAACAAAATCAATAAATTTAATAGGAACATTGTAGGTTCTGTGCTAGCCTACTGACCAACAATTAATTAAAGTCAATAATTTGATACAATTCAACACAATAAAAAATAGAACCAAAAGAGTCAGACGTTGATCCTCTAAATAAATGATAAATGACCATCTAAACTTTCTATAAAGGAAAAAATACCTTTATTATGAGCTGTTTATTTTTCTTATTCATTCTTTTAAACTCAATGTTGAAATGGCAAAGCATGTATAGCTATACGTTTTGAATAATATTGTATTATTGGATGATGAGTATCTACATGAAGATAATTTTTTAGGTGAAGTTATAAAAAATAGAAAATTTCAAAAAGGTCCTGGCTAGGCTGGGATGAAGGCAGACAATTTAAAATATCACTGGAAATCGGGATCAATTGGACAAGGACAGAAATTTCAATAGGCTAACTAGGGAGCCCCTAAAAGAATAAATACAAGGGTCCTTTAGCAAACAAAGGGCGTAACAAGCAAGGGCGGTTATAGTCGGCTACTCGATGGTCCCTGCTATCCATCGACACATTTCTTGTTTGACGTTCTGGCTGGGGAGAATTTTCGAGATTTTCGAAAAAAATACGGTTTCCCTACAAGGACCCTCGGAAAATCTGACAGTGGATGACTGCGGGTCTTACAACGAGCAACAGGGGGAAAATATACCATCAAGAAAATTTTCATATAAGAGGTCCCACTGACTGTCTTAAGAGATGGCCCGCTACATTCATGCTTCAGTGATTCCATATGTAATCAACAAAATGTTCCAATGAAAGGAGGATCCGCCTATGGATAGCATGGTAGCATTATATTAACATTACTAATAGGCATTGGATTATTGAAATTTGAGAAAATAACAATTATCTTCATGGATTTTTAGCAGCAAATTAAAAAATATTGACAATATGATAACTCTCGATCTTTACACAGGGTAACTTTAAAAGAATTATATACATGTACATATACCATGTATACTTTGATTTTCACTGAAAACCCATTACAGAAAGATGTTTCTCAAAATTAGTATATTGTCTTTCTTTTAACAAAAAAAAAAAAAATACATTTTACTTTGAAACAGGAGTCAATGTTTATAAATAACATATTATACATGTGACTTTTTGTCCGCGACTTTTTGTCTGTGACTTTCTGTCCTTCATTCTGACCGTTATCATGACCAGGAAAAATGACTTTATACCTATTTATATGTAATAAGCTTTGCATCAAATTTATAGAAACACTTAGATTGAACCACTAATTTTTTCAAATAAGAAAATATAAAATGCTTACAAACATATTAGCAAACGATAAATGTATTGACTTTCGGGAACATTTAAAACTAAGACAAGGCTCTGGCAACCCTCAAGTAAAGTCCGCGAATATGTATACTTATATTTTATGAAAATATTTTAAACTACCAGGATATCGTGCATGCAGGGGCTCAGGCATACCGCAAGTAGTCTGCGAAATGTTTATTTGTTTTTTATGAAAATATTTAAAACTACCAATATATCCAACACAAGGCTCGGGCTTGCCTTAAGTAGTACGTGGAAATAATTATTTACTGTAAGAAAATATTAAAAAAACAAACTATATTGGATTTATCAACTTACATGTATTTATGCATGGCCTACTTCAATCACACCTTTTGTGTGTTACTTTATATTTGTGATCAAAGTGTCAAATTATAACCAGTAACATACAACATAATTTACAACACAGTTAAATACAATATACTACTCAATACCATAAAAAGTTTAAATAATCCAGTGCTTGTCAAAGTACCCTAAACTGTTTTTCCCAGTTTTTTACCATTCAATCTTAATGTTAATTTTTCATAAATTTTAAGCAAATCCTACATTTTTTTCCTATAAGATATAAATAAGTTTTAGGCAGTACAACGACCAGGACACAGTAAAACGTTGGTCAGGTCAAGTTTTTTACCCAAAAACATATTGTTTTCTCTGTTTTTTTTTAATTATATTAAATAACACAGAAATTTTCATCAGTCAGGTCATTGCTGTTGTTGGTCAGGTCATTGTCAATGTTAGGAAGGTAACGTTTTCTGAAGTTTTTATTATTTTTTTCAATATTTATTCATTAATTAATAAATCAAATCAAGGATTTGTATAGTTAACTATACAAATCCTTGATCAAATGATCAAATTTTATTATATTTCAAATTTAACATAAATCCTTAAGAAATAAAAAGTTATTAGCATTTTCATTTGATCCTGTCATTGTCAGCGTTGGTCAGATCACGTTTTATGAAGATTTAAAAAGTTTTCTATATTTTTCTTATATTTATGTATTGAATGGTCTAAATTTATAACAATTTAAATTTGACATCAATCCTTTTAGAAATAAAAAGTTATTAGCATTTTCGTTTTGGTCCAGTCATTAGAGTAACCCACCAAAGGGAGATAATTCGTATTGTGAGGAATATTGCACAATGATCATTTTTTAGAAATTAATTTCACATGTTTCTAGGTAGATTACCCGTAACTTTTTTATTTTTGACTAAAACAAGACTGAAATTAATTGTTTTGTGTTTCTTTTAATAGTTGTAGCCGCATAATTTCACAACACTACACCAAATATTGTATTTTTCTCAAAAATCCCAACTTTCTCTGCTGTTACCATGGTAACTTATGTTTTTCCTCAATTTATATAATCAATTCTTAATCACAAATGTTTTTATTTGTAAAAAATAATGCTTAAGTGTTTACGGAATACACTTTTGTTATTTCCGTTATTATTATCACAAAAACAGAAGACCGCGCTTATTACAGGTAAAATATTTTTGATGCTTATTACATGTATGAGAACAAAATTGATTACACAGTGTTTACGGTAGATACAAGTATATTGACTGAGATCGATCATGTTGAAGTCAGAGGTCAATATACTTCTTTTGGTCGATATATTCTCGTAGCGACCTCACACAAAAGCTACAATTGTTGTTTTATTGTTTGCAATACGCCAGAATGGAACAGAACATCATTTGATTGGGTGTTACGATTGTGTCACAAAGTATTAGATATTTTAAAAATCATTGTGCAATATCACTTTTCTATCTGCCGTTTTTAGTCTACCTTTGAAATTATAGTTCAACATGTGACCCTTTCTGAATGAATCGAGTGTGATCAGGTTTTGTCGTGTGATTATGCAAAATGCAAATTTTACATTTAACGAGTTACCATGGCAACAAAACATGACGAATTTGTATATTTTGTAAAATTACTTGATTCTCCTTGTTATACATCAACTTTTAAGTATCTAGAAGATGGGAAAAGTATTTTCGAACCAAAGAAATAACATTTTTTGTAAATGAGATTATGTCGATAGCTATGATAAAAAGTAAAATCACAAAAATACTGAACTCCTAAAAGGAAAATCCCTAACCAAATGGCAACATCAAAAGCTCAAACACATCAACCGAATGGATAACAACTGTCATATTCCTGACTTGGTACAGGCATTTTCTTATGTAGAAAATGGTGGATTGAACCTGGTTTTATAGCTAGCTAAACCTCTCACTTGTATGACAGTCGCTCAAAAAATTCCAATATATTGACAACGATGCGTGAACAAAACAAACAGACACAAAAAGGTAAAAATGTCAAAAATAGGGGTACAGCTGTCAACATTGTGTTATCATCTTAATCACTATAAAAACAAACAAATGTAACGAAGAAGCACAAAAAGGCATACATCAAATTTAACATCCTCATTTTTCTTTTTTATTATACGATTTTATTTATCTATGTAAAATCCACCCATAAAGGATGGAAGGTTTTAAGTACTGGCGTAAAATCGCGCGTTTGAAATTCACACAGGAAGACATTAAATAATTTTGTCGTTCAAAGTATGACGGGATACATAAGTACAGAGTCACGTCAAATGGATATCACAAAAAACAGACTTAACAGTAAAAGTAATATTAATAAATAAAATAATTATGTCGTTCAAAGTATGACGGGATACATAAGTACAGAGTCACGTCAAATGGATATCTCAAAAAACAGACTTAACAGTGAAAGTAATATTGATAAAGACAAAAAAAAAAAAAAGAATACTATAACACGTTATTAAGATGATAAACAACGTCAGTACGCATACTCTATACTTCAAGACCATCGTGTATTATTTGTGAAGTTGATACGGAATATTTATCAACAAGGTCTTGGTACCTTCCAATGAACTTTTTTTGAAAAAGGACGAGACGTTCTTTGACATACCCCTGGTTCGTCAACTTTCTGCTCAGACACTGGTAAGTAAAAGTTCTCTTAAATTGGTTTGTTGTTTCTTTGATGCGCCCGATATTTCCACAATAAAAATAACGATGGAAAACTGCATAACTTTTGCAGTTTTCTTCGGTTTATTTAACACGGTCCATATTACGACGTAATTTGTTACGCCCTAACATCCGATGTAATTCCTTTATAATTCATGATTTTATACATTTCAAAACATTATGTGTAAATCAGAAATATTCCTCAAAAAAGTTTGTTTCTTTTGCCAAAACCAGGCCTTAATGCCCTGAATCCCTTTAATTTCATAATTGGTGGTATTTGTGACGCAATTGGAATCTACTATTAGATGAGTTTACTGCCAATGGGTACATATTAAAAGTCATGAGAGTTGTCAATGGCTGCAGCATATACGACATGTAAGATTATACTTTAATTACAAATTAAAAATTATTTTCTCTGGTAGGAAACAAAATTGAATCTTGCAATACCTGTATTCAATAAAAACAGATTATCAGTATGCAAAACAGAAAAAAAAAATCAGTTGTTTGTGGTTTCCATTCATGTTATTCCGTGTTACTCTCATGATACAGGACTACAATAAGTAAATATTCATATAATCAATACAATACATTTACTTTAATGTTTTAATTGAAGAAAAAGGTCCATTGCGTACCTGATAATTCTATTTCAAAATCAGATCTAAATAAGATAGAGAACCAGCAGATCGTTAAAACGTAGCTATTCATTTTCGTTTCTGTGTATGGAATTGGAAAAACAATTGACATTTTTTAACCTGCGGAACATTTTTTTTTTTGGTTATGTTTTATGAGTATTTGAATATTTTTGTCTGGTTCTTTTTTTGTGGAATGCATTTTGGCCAACCGAGAATTCTTAACCTAAATATTCAATTGAAAATACTATGAGAGTAAATCAAAACCACAAGTTAAAAAAAATGCAATACCATTATCAAAAGATAAACGACGAAACGATAAACAACAATCCTCATAATATTGTCAATGCAATAATATAAATGGTTTGAACCCCATCGACGAAAAAATATATATACATATAGAATTTCTGAATACTAAACAAATCTATTATAGGGGGTACTTTTAGGTCCTTGTTTTAAAAAAAACCAATACAAGAATAAAGAGTTGCTTTTCTATTAACTAACTCGATACCTACATATTTCCCCTTGGTAAAATATTAAAGATCTCAGAACCTTATTTTCCGTTTACCAAAATTAAGAAAAATGTGAGTAATATCAGTTTAAAATTCAAAAAATGACGGGTCCTAGGGTCCTGTTAAACCGAAGTATTTATTCGTGTCAGAAACATCGTAAATACAAATGATTTGTTATCAATATTTTAACATAATTTCCTTGTTTTATTTGCACATGAAATTTTAATAATCGTAATTTAAATCATTCGTCGTACAAGTATTCGGACTATACTGATAATTTAACAGGACATTTTAATGCTTTGTCGTGATAAGGATCGTTTGACTTTGAAAATAAAACAAATAACATGACATAAAATAATAAATATGTCATTTACTGATAATATCCTTTTTGTAAAAACCCACAGTATCATAAAGTGTTTCATACTAAACACTTAAAACAAAAATTTTCAAACTGAGTAGATCTAAAAATACCAGCAAGGAAACATGTGTGTTATTTATTGTCACACTCTATGATAAATTTCGAATTCCGTGTTTAAAAACCCCAAAAACCTCATACATCAAAGGTTAAATCGGGAAACGAAAAGCGATTTCAGCCGGTTTTTAGTCAGTGTCAAATAAATAAAACGAGATAGGGGTAAACGTTATTGCAACAAACGACACAAAAATAAAACCCAGGAGCCGTCATTTTCGGGTATCTTTTTCAAGCAGTGTGAGAGCAGTTACTAGACGTGTAAAATAACTGTTCACGATTAACCACATCATACACTTTTCAAACTTTTTCGTTGCGGTTGATTACTATATTAATCGGAATAAAACGTTAATAGATACACTTTTAATAAATCTAAACTATTAACATGATATGTTCAATCTGGAGAAATTATGTGCATTATTTTTTTTAGTTTTTATTGGATACCTTTTCGTATCTTGGCACTAGAAGCCTTCATTTACAATCATTGGTCTTTTTAAATTCTATCTGCTGAATTTTGAATTACCATAATTTTATAAATGAACCTTTAATGAATTTAAACTATTGACATGATATGTCCAAACTAAAGAAAATGTGTTAACCATTTTATTGGTAGTTTCACTTTTCGTATCTTGCCATTAGAAACCTTCATTTGTTGTCATTGGTCTTTTTGATCTTGAATTTCCACAACACTGTTATCAGTGTAAATTTTCATCTTTTTGCATGCTTGCATTTGTTCAAGCACATTGTAATTTAACAAGATATGGGTATTAAGACTCCAAGGGGTCAATCAAAAACCATCATTGATACAAAACATAAGAACATACCATTCAATATAATGTAATAGTTTTCATATAATTAAAAGTAATAAATTATTAATTATAATCTTCTACCGATGAGCAGTGAAAATGAAATAAACAAATTAAAATAAATGTAAAAGCAACTGTCAAGAATTGCATATTTGTATTTAATAATGATACTAGATAGTTGATGTATTTCACAAACACTAATTAACAGCCAGAAGTAGTGTTCATTAAAATATAGTTTCGAGAACCTTTTTTTAAAAATCATTTATCATTTATTTTCCCTTATGACAATAAATCAGTATAATAAATTTTTCAAGAAGGAATGCGACAGAGACTGCTTTGAATGTTTCTATAATCAAGATTTGTGCATAAATCATTCCGAAGACTTCATGATTGCACATAATACGATTGCACCTTATCCATGTATGTAAGGTTGTTTTTACATTTTGTTTAAATGAAAAAAAAAAAAAAATAGAGAAAAACTAAATAAATATATGTACATTTGACAAATAGTGTCATTTAATGGATGAGTGCACTGTTTAAGTCAAAATTGAAATGCTGTTTAAAAATCTGTGCATTGTAAAGCACCACTTTTTGAAAACGTATACACTTTGGATAGTTAAACAATGTCACTGATGATTATCAGTATGGTGGAATTAATTTAAGACAAAGATTTTTACTGTTGTTAAGTGTTATGTTCTGTCCTAGGTTGACAATGCTGTCCGGTTCTATAAGTTCTTCGAAGGTCGTTTGAAGGTTTTGATTTCTAATATTTATTTAGACATTATTTGGCAAAATACGCATCTGTGCAGTAACATTGATATATTTTAATGATCCTGGTGATTTTATAATTCAACTATATTTATTTTAATGTATATATTGGGATTCAATTAATATTTGATATTTTAACATCGAATTCGATTTAAAATGGTCCTTCTTCCTTTTCTTTCTTTTTGCACGTACTTAAAAGTGTCGTAAATAATAATAGGACATTGTCATGTCAAAACAATAAAGCTACACATATTTATTGTATCATAAAACTTTATTTAAATTTATGCTATAAATGTAAACGTTTCATGAATAAAGTACTGTAGTAATATTGGAATATTTGTTATCTTTAAGCGGTTGAGTTTTCTTGGAAAACACATTTCATATCCCTCATTGAACTACCGCATATAGAGAACCATGGACGTACGAGTGTGGTTCAACATATGTTTAATACCTTATCATATGCTAGATGCGGCATGTAAGTTATTTTATATATATGTATATAAAGTAAACATAATGAATATTGTGTATTGTAATACAAATTTTACATCCTAACATTTCGTCGTGTGAATCCTATAATGTGTAGACATCTCGTATAATATTTTATAGGGAGATAGACCATAACACTTGGATCTCAAATATATAGCTATTTCAGTTTTTATCAAAAGTGGACATATAAAAGCCCTGTTCATTGATAATTTTCTATGTTTTCTATGTATTTTGTGCGATTTTGTCCCATGTACATTTACTCTATATCCTTTCATTTTCTATATAACACTATAAGATTCACACGACAAAAATTTGTTGCTAATATCAATTGGTTTATCACACTACTGCCTACGTTTCTCAACTGGCTTAGTTTAACTGTCAAGAATTGATATGTAATAACGGATCTGATTTTTTTTTTCATTTTGAGTTGACTCGATCCCAATGTTCGTCTAATTGTTCCTGGAAATTGAATGTTTCAAATGATATTGTATATCTTTGAATGATAAAAAGGCAGGATATGGTGTATAAATTCTTTACACAAAATCACTGCGCGTACATGAAAACACCATAGGCAAAGAAACTGATCTTTACCGTTTTTCAGTTCAAAGTCGCAGTAATGCTTTCAAACATCAAATCTCTCAATTCACTGCAAGTTGAAGACGGCCCATAGCGCCTGTTGGATGTTGACCATGGCACAAAATGTTTACATTGATCATATGGTTCTGTTCTTCATTCATTCTTCTTTTAAAATTTCTTTTTTGACAACACTAATAATTGATATTTTTAAATATTTACCAATGTAAACTGATACATTCTCTCCTTATATATGATTTAATGTTTGTCAATAAGAAAGCGAAACAAATAATACAACAGACTATTTACATTATCTGTATGTTATTTTCTTCTAATATGTTTTCTTTTTTGTTACCTGAACGATAATATTTATAGCACCCGCAGATAGATGCATACATGCGGTTATTTGAACAAAGAAAAATACATATTGTCATCATAGTTTTAGCCAATTATAACGCTTAATTGTGTGAATGAAAGTTCATGTTTTGAAGTACTCAATGTTTGCTATGTCTACTCTATATGAATTGAAACAGATATGTATATTGACGGACTTGTGTCATTCATCGTTCAATCGACTTGTTTTTATTTCAATAAACCAAAATGCACATTTGATATGTGTTCAGATAAATTTTGTCGTTTGCTTCGGAAGAAAGCACATGTAAATCACACAAAAAATAATTCTATATTTAGCATTTCAACTGATTTCTGTAAACTGTTGAATTGTTTTGCATTTTGTCTTTTCGGGGTATTTTATAGATTACTTGTTCGATGCTTACATCCACGCCTTTTGTCATCTGGTGGATAGTCGTTTTATTGACTGTTCTACCTTACCTCCCTATATTTATTGTATATTTCTTTAATACAATTCTATATAAAAGAATTCAGTGATGCAAAGTGTCAAGATTGGTAACGTAAGGGTCCAAAGTGATACCATTGTATAATTTGTGCACTTAAAAAGATTCATTATTTGATGATTTAGTATTATTTACGGCCTTTGAGGATACACACAGCAAAATTATACAGCCATTTGAATTAATCCCTGCGAGGTTGAAAGCCAAGTGAAAACTCATTAAAGATACCACGCTTATAATTTGGTACGTCAGACGCGCGTTTCATCTACATTAGTAGTGAAACTCAAATCGAAATATAGTTTGAAGGCCAAACCAAACACCAAGTTGCAGAACATTTATAACCAAAACTTGCCAAATATATTGTCAACTACGGCTTTACATGTAATGTATGCCGGGGTAGAACATTCGTATTATTTCGAACAATTTAGTGTTTGATAACAGTAGTTAAAATTGATAAAACACAAATGACTATATCAATGATATTTTATGTCAAAACAGAAGTGTTTACTATTAGGCTGGTGAAACTCTCTCTCAACCAGCAGTTGTATCGACCCAGTAGTTTAAAAACAAACTAATCAAAGATACTAGGTTTATAATTAAACATAAGAGTGTCGCAAGACTTATAAAACAAGTTTTCATGAAATAAAAATATGTATTTGTTAATGTTGAACTTAACAAAGACCAGTACCTCACACATGCTGCATTACGCAAAACCAAATATCAAGGCAGGTGGAGAAATCTTTCCCTTCGATTAGGTCAAGGAGATTCCGTTTTCAACCGCACTACTAAAATAACTTCAGTCTTAATCGCCCATTTTGATCTTGCGAATTCATTGTAGTCTTTTGGTATTGACTTTTTTTGTATTTTTTGTTCGATGGCGTTGGTATAAATTTCAAGCCTTTCGGCTACAGGATATATTCCTGATTTAATGATTGGCGTTTTGATAGATTAACTAATTTTGCTTGCATGTGTATCTCTTTGCTGTATATAATATTCATTCCGTTCTTTTCAATCGTAGAATTTTAATGTTGGCTTTTAAGCATTACTATTAAAACGACGTGCCATTTTAGAGTTCACATTTGATGATTCTCTTTGCTACTTCCTATTGTTGAGCACACCTTTGGTAATAATCCTGAATTTACTGCAGTGAATATGTTACAAAACCGACTGACCACTGAATTTACTTACACATATATTGCTCAGGCTTTTAAGAGCTGTTCAGATCAAAATTGTAGTTCAAGTTCAAAATCGATTTACCATTGTCAAATTTTCAGACCTATTGAGAATCAATGCTGTATAGTTATCACAAAATATGATTGTTGTTTTCGTTTTTTTAATCAAATAAGAAAACCAACCAGATGGCCATCCAACATGGCGGCCAGATGATATAAATCCACCTCAAATTATTTCCTGTTAAAAACTATCTCTACCATGAAACAAAATGGTTGATAGTCAATCTGACAAAGACGCCTACAAAAAAGTTGTGATAGTACATACAGAAAATAAAAACATAATGCTGTACCTATATACACTTTCCCGATAAAGTACAAATTAAGTAAACTATAGATACAAGGGTGAAAAAATGCAAACAACGCTGTATAAACCTCTTTCGTCCGAATCTTATTGTTTTATAGTCAATATAAAAAGCAACAGACATATGATTAATGTTTGCACTGTTAAACCGTACTGTGCAATGTACACATTATCATTTCAGTCTGAAATTCAAAACCTGAAGTATCATTTAAGTTTAAAAACCGTATAATTTATCATTGTTTCTGTGGTAAATGCAAATCATTATGGTATAGTGCTCACAAACACCGGAAAATTTCTGATCTGTAAAAATAACAAAAATATATATGTGTTTAACTAGGATGAATCTAGATATATTTTTTTTCGTTCAACACAATCCATACAAATTTAGTTTAAATACAATTAACATGGTTTCTAAACCTTCATCACAATCCAGTTTTAAGGGGGTACCCACCACTTTGAAAATAGATTTGGCTCGTTTAATTTTCATAAAATTTTGACAAATATTTACTTTGACCTGTTGACAAAAATGTAAAAAAATCAAGAAATGTGAACCATATAATTTACAGGAATAATTTCATTGGATATATAGCAGTTTGAAAAACACTAATTTTGATCATTGAAAAGCCTGAATATCTTTACTAATAGTATGTGATTAAAACGTTCAGCTGATTTTTAAAGAGTCAATTCCCTTAGGTGTTCTGTTACCCCCTCCCCTTAAGTTCAACAAAAGAGCACAACAACAACAAATTCATTGGAAAAATATACATGATATATTTGTGGTATCATACGCTGCGCATCACTATATTTATTATATATTATATTGGCATGCGAGCATGTAATGCATCATAAACGATTTACCAAGTGACTTGAATTGAGCAATCAAAGGTGCAAAACAATTTATTTTGCCAATACTGACTTGTTGTTAAGAATCTAACTAAAAGTACATACATAAATAAAGTAATAAAGTGAAGGAGATTTTCCGGATTGTTGTATTTATATATGTGTAATTTGAGTTAGATTCTAAACAGTTTTGTGAATACTCGTAAATAACAAGAAATTGGGTAGAATACTCTTTTCGTGAATATTTGCATAGTTATCTTGATAACTGGTATTAAATGATAAACAAATATGACAAGCTAATGATATTAATATATTTTCATTGAATTGCCAAGTCTTTAGAGCTAATAGATAGAATAAACTTTTAAAATCTATTTTAAATGAATCACAAACACTGTAATAGTTTTACATACAAGAAACACATTTTATCAAATATATAGAAAACACTTCATTGATGGAATTAGGGGGATCCTTTTCATCACATTATGGGTACATCAAAAGCAAAAGAAGCCTTAAAAGAAAATGGGTCTTAAAATGATCGCATTTATACTATTTATATGTCTAATGTTTCAATGTTTATTTGCGGTATTACACCATTTATTTTTGTTTTATCCAATACAGTTTTCAAAGAATTATATATTGTACCATTTTTCGGTCAAATTTTCATTTATTTGTACTTGTAAGTAAACAATATTGAATGTTTGTATTTTGCTTTGTTTATTCTATGCTACCGTGTTATTTCCAAAAAATATATACCAAAGATAAAGATAACTTTAGATGACACTTTTAAATAATATGACATACTTCAGGTAACTTTGTTGTGTCCATGATCAATTAATATTATTTTTGAACAACACGTAAACCGCCAAGCTCCCATTAATTTTAAACTATGCTCATGAATTCAGGAAATTGATTTTTAAATTGTCAATGCATATAAATCTGCCATCAGATTTAAACTTCTGGCATTTAAACTATTGAACTGATTGCATGGATAGGAATTCCACTTTGAAAGACTATTGGGATATTTGACAACCAAAGTTATCTCGTTTTTTTTTTTATTTAAATAGCAGTTTGGATAATCGTTTGAACAATGTTTTTCAGCTGTCAGTGGAAAAGTTCTGTTTGCAAATACCCATTCAATTATGGAAGTGGATGTTAATACACGCAATGTGGCTGTACTTGTTGGGCATGGAGAAAGTAATGGAGTGTATTCTTTGGACTACGATTACCAAAACAGATATGTTTATTTTTCAAGACATTATTTAAAAAACATTGTGCGGTAAGTCTACTTTTGTACGTTGATAGAATACATGACAGAGTTATTAAGAATTCAATAAGATAAAATTGCAGGTTCCTCATGACACCATTAACATGATAAATAAAAGAAATGTCAAAAAACGAAAATTGTAAAAACAACGAAATTTGGTTCTGTTTGAATATTTCAAGACTGCAACCATGCTTTAGTCATCATTTCGACAAAACAAAATGATTTCTAAAGGTCTTCAAAACAGAAAGTCGAATGGAGGGTTGTCAGATCCTTGTTTCGAAAGCGTAGACACCAGATCTGTATTTTAATCAGATTGTATTAGATATGGTAAATAAACTTTTTCAAGATTTTTAATTTACAGTTACTTTAAAACTATTGCGTAGCAGTGAATAATCAAGTCCGTTGATTAAAGCGCAAAATGTATAAATGGAAATGGACTTGAAAGTATATCATATACGGAGCGAAAATATTGCAATTCATGTTTAAAAGAAAACAATAAAAAAAAAAAAAAATATTTGCAAATCTGCAAATTAAATTTCGTTTGACATCATTGTTTTCTAAATTGATTATCATATTTGTATGTTCATGATGTTTTCACCACACTTTTTATCCATGTCATTAAAAATTGTAAGTAAGAATATTGTAACCTTTCGCGATTTTAATTTTTGGTTAAAAAAATCAGAAATGCTGATAATTGCATTATTTAAAAATTTCCTATTTTCAATAAATAAAATAACAAATTCACAATAGCATTTTCAATTTTCTGCGAAACAATTGCTGTTAGTGTATTATCCAGTTTTCACTTCCTAGAAAATGGAATGAAAATTGTTCCACTAGAAAGGATGTTTTTTGTTTTACTTAAATTTTCAAAAAATAAAATCTCAAAATTTTCCACTGTGGAGCATATTCTATATCTAAGACGACGTATGCCAAGATATGTCAATATCCCACATGGTCATATGAAACAGATGGTCTGTTTTGACATTTTCACGTACTCGTCATTGGGTAATAAAACCACAAATTCAATAGCTTTTATGTATATCAAGCATTCTTCGTGTCAAGTGACAATCATTGTATTATTTATATTAGAAAATGCCGCAACCATAGCTCCTAATACCTTCAATGATACTGATTTTACAATAACTGGATATTTAGTCAATTTCATCCTTTGCTATCAGTGGTAAATGACAAAATTCATGCAAATGTATATCTTTCATGTATTCAAGGCCGTGGCACAGTCGAATTCATCTGTTCATAGTCTGTTCATATCGATATATAATGACTTAAGTGATGGGGCTGACAAATTCGCATAAAACAACTGATTATCAATAATAATGATCATTTGATTATATGTACTTATTTTACAGTTATGCATGTTATTTGAAGTACTTTATTATTCATTAAATTTGAAAACAATAGAGCAGAAAACAAAAAGATATTTAAGAAGTTATTAATGTGAAACTTACGTCACTGATCAATAAAATATAATAATTAAACAAAGGAAAATGACAGTAAAGTCGGATACAAAACGCCATTACTCGAAGAAAGTACCAAAATACTACACAGAAACTACCATTTTGTTACAGGTATCCCAACAAATCCGGAGAGGAACTCGGGTCCTCTGGAATGGTAAAATATTCCGTGTGACTCATGGCAAGCACCATTTTGGTGATGTATTGCATTTGATGATTTCAGAATAGGAGGAAAGAGGACAGAATTGTGGCTAAGCTAATTGGAAAATATCGTAACTATCTCTTACAGAGATATTCAATAATAGTCAACAATATCTTAACGCCTTCCCTTTAACATTTGAATGGATGACTTGAAAGATATTAGTTGACAGTTGCAAAGAGAATGAACTAAACAAGGTTTTTTGTCTTTACTGTAAGATCCAACATATGGCTAGCAAACATCCCACAAAGTTCTACACAGATAAATATACCCCAAAACATATTAAAAATGTTCTTTGTACAATTGTTTACAGCATTTACCACGTGCATAGTGGAGCATTTTCTTTTTTTTTCTATTCGAAAAAATGACAATTCAAAATCATTCCCAGCGAAACATTTTTTATCGTCTGTATAACTAGAAATTGAAGAATGCTCCACTATTGATTATTTTTCAATTTTCAATTTTACTTCCAATTTAAAACAAAACCGGTTTAGAACATGTTTTTATTTTCAATGTTCATGGTCAACATGAAAAATGTTATCAGGGTACCATATTTTTATTAACCCTATTTTAGTGGGATAGATTTTTTATGAACACAAAAAAGTCATATAAATATGTTTTATCAATTTATTTTAATTTGATTAATTCAAACAAAAAGCATAACTTTATTTTCTATTTAATACTTACTATATCAAGGTTTCTACATTTTAGAGAAATGTGATTCTCTGTATTTTCAAAGCATTTTACAATTTCCATTTATAAAAACCACTTGACAAATATTTGGCGTACGGTCATTTTTTGCTGAAACTTAAGGTTTATTTTCTTTCAAAACTGGGGTCATATTGAACTTTTGATTTCATTAAGAGTAAATTTTCAATTTCACCATTTTGTAAAGGTTTAAATGTGTCTTGATTTTGTATTATTAATCATAATCCGGTGAGGTATGATGTCATGAACTCCCAAAAAATAATAAAAAAAACCATAGTCAGTGTAATACCGTTACTTTTCATTTTTTCTAGATTTCCATATCCCTCACAGAGCATAACATTACAACATGTTGTGAATACATCGTTCTCTCCAATAGGTGTCGCTGTTGATTCCGCCAATGATCATGTCTACTGGGTTGATAATAGTGGTAACATACTTTCAAGATGCAAATCAGACGGAACAAACGTAGTTGTATTTAATAGTTCAAGTGACAATTTTATGATACGACTTGATGTTTCAAACAGGTATTATATATTAATATATTTGTAATTTTGTATTATGTTAATTTCCATTAGAGGTTTATCGTCACTGAAAGGGACTTGTCATTTGCAAACATGACGAGAGCAATCGATTTAGAAATAATTGCTTTCTCGTCTAGATCACTTGAGTTCAACCCGTTTTTAACTGGATGCATTTTCTAAATGTATAGCTTTTGTGGAGTGCATAATGGTCCGTTGTCAGTTTTTTTGCAATGTACTTTTAGACTATGTGTTTGCCTGTTTTCTTTTGGGTTTTGACTGATTCATTGGTTTTTTGTTTGTACCGAACAATTTAAATATAGGATTATGATACAGCAATGTTAATTGTATTGACACAACTAGAGATTGCGTTCATTTTAATTGACAGTTTTTGTGATCATCAGACATTTGACTTTAAATTCTTACTGTGAGTGGCATGCAATATTTAACTGGTTTTTACAAATACATTTATTTCGTATTGGATTCAAAGCTCACAGCCATATATTATATTATCCATTCAGCGTAAAGACTAATACCATACAACATTCGATATGATACATAATACTGTAATTGGGACTTTTCATCATGTCCGTTTTATGGATGGAATTTACTTGGTTTACCTTTGTTTAACAGTTATCCAATACTATATTCGCTATGGGAAAATCAGAGGATTTATACAAAAAAAGTCGGTCGCACCGAACGTTCGAAAGAAAAAAACAAAAGAAAATTTCTATATTTTTTACACATTTGTCCTTACCATTTCAGCTATGTCAAGGCAAGACTCCGTTGATGAACGGAATCGGAGGTTTTTCATGTTTCATGTAAATGCATGCTAATTTGAAAGACGATGTTTAACGGCAAAACATTATTCTAAGATACTTGAACATAATCAATTGACTTTGAATAATACTCTTTATATTTTTATAACTATTTGTCAATTCACTTTATCCGTAGACAAAATAGTGATTAACCAATTAGTGCTGAGAAGGTATTAACATTCGGAATTTGCCCGACAACGGCAACAAATACATTTTGAAATATAATTATTTTTCCTTTTGCCGGCACGCAATAGCTGCAAAGGCTAGATGTTACTTTGTATTTTTTTTAAAATTCTTGGGATGTTGTTTGTTTTATTTTAAGTCTGTGTTGATTGCGTTTTGTTCATTTAAGTGCAACTAATTCTTTATCAGTTGTAGCTTATTTTAAGAAATTGACATCCGTCAAAACGCAAAGATGACTTTACGCAGATGTCCGAGTTGAAACTTAGTACCTTTATTTTAAAGACGCGGCAACCCAGTTTAATCATAGAAAGTGGGTTTTGGTCAGAGATAAACAGAAGCGAAACCGCTGTTTCATTTACCGTTTGGTTTTGGTATGCAGTTGATAGATGTAAAGATTAAATTTACTAAAAATCGATTAGTGAAGTTGGTTTATTCAATGACGGTATGTTGTACCGACATAATCGAAATAAAGTTTGGAAATATAAAATATCGTGAAAGTTGCTAAAAAATCATATACAAGTGAAGCAAACTTATTATCCTCTTCGCTCGAGATACATACCTAAACGCATAATATTTAAGACAAAGAAACTGGAGGCGAATTTTGAAAACCAGTATGGGGATTCGAATACAATATTTCATCCAATTAAAATAAGGTATGGATTAATCCAACCTTATTATTGATGGCACTATTACACTAGAGGACGCAATCAAGCAATTAATAGTATTCTTTAACATGTTGGACATATAATGGTTGTATGTTCAATGATGATGGAACAGTGAGAAATTCCTGAGTTTATATCTGTAAAGCAGTTTGAAAATTAAGCATCGTCGGTTATTTCTTTGCCGGTGTTTCACCCTTCATCCATGTATCGACAACTACTTTAGAGACAGTAAGGCTATAGTTCAGTGCTTTGATGCAAAGGAACATAAAACCTTTGGAGATCTTTTTCTTGACTACTGCAGGCATTTAGCAAGTTGTGTTACACCAATATAAGCAGTAGCAGATGGGTCAAGATCTTTAATTAATTCTCCATAGGCGGTAATGGTATCGTTTTCCTCCGTTGCTCAGTCCATATCGTTTACTTGAATATGTATGGTGGCTCATATCGATGCTGATACATTTATACATGTCTGGTTAAATTTTCAGGGTGGCAAGTGAGATTACTTTTTCACAAATTGCCAGACCCGGAAGATGGTGAAAATGTCACTCTCCTCATGAAATAGTCCCAAAATTCTGATCATAAAATTCAATAAAAATTTGTTCTTACTGATAATTTATTAAAGGTCAAATCTACATATTTCTTTTCTCATCACATCAGCTCTATAAAACAGTTCGTATTGTTCATTTATGTCCATTTGTAAAATCACAGCATCCACAATTGTATGGCGGACTAATATTTTTTTTAATTACGTCATCTGAGTTCCTCATCTCAAGGTCCATTAGGATATTGACCCATATTAGATCAGCAAATGTCAGATTCCACTTATATTGCAGTATGAATTCCTTCGGTACACCTGTTCGAACAATGAAGTGAAGTTTTTTCTGCATCTGAAATAAAATCAGCTAATTTTAGTATTTTAAAGTAAGCATGCTTATTACTGTTCCTTATATCTTTTAATGGAAAAAAAGCACAAAACCATATGTTATCAATTCACAATTTAAACATTGATTATACCTTTCATAGCTGAAAGTGCCTTTCATAAACCTTTATTACCTTACTGACTTTATAAAATCATCATGTTTAGATGATAAATCATGAAAATCTTGTGTTTTTACTGTAAATAAGGTAGATTTAAGGATTTTTCCACTCAGAAAATAATGTTTTTGATATTTGTTTCTTTCATTGAAGGAAAAGAACATTTTATTTGTATAACTGTTAAGATCATTCACAGACCTTTCTAAAACAGGTTTTAGTTTTAAAATCCATCAAGTAATAACCATTTTAGAGTTCTTTTTGTGTGTGTGTTCAAATAGGGAAAAATGGAGTTTTTTTTGGTGAAGATAACATTGTGACGTCATCGCTTTTGTGACGTCATGTCTTTATGATGTCATAATTTAGAATTATACAAACATAACAGAGTGTATATTTTTTTACAAATGAAAAGGAAAAGGAAAAGAAACCAATATAAGGTTGGTAACCAAGCACATTTATTGCGTTTTGAATCCTTAGCAACAGATCAAGGTTGTGGTGTTATTAATAGTGTTGCTCCATCTACAGCTCCATCTACACAGGTTTTAAAAAATTCATCTGTGCAAGTTTCACCTGCAACACCACCTAAACTTGAATTTTCTTATTCCACTACAGATTTGACACCTAAAACCACCACAGAATCTGTCTGGTTACCCCGCCTTACAGAAAAGGAATTCAAGTTGTACTCAAAAGAGAGTTACGATAAAAATCTTATGTAGCCCTCAAACTGAAACATTTTGGGAAATGAAGTGTACCAAGTGTAAATTTATTTCAGAAAAATATAAACTGTTTAGAGAAATTAATACAGGACGTCCTGGCCGCAAGAGTGCTACAATTAACTATGGGTTTCAGACTGGCGTGATAAACTGTAATATTGGTAATGATAGCGCGCGACTACTT
>JAASAO010003758.1:0-11479 GCA_017311375.1 Mytilus coruscus
TGTTGTTGGGTTGCTGCCACTAAATTGGTAATTTTAAGAAAATTTTGAAGCTTTTGGTTATTATCTTGAATATTATTATAGATAGAGATAAACTGTAAACAGCAATAATGTTCAGCAAAGTAAGATCTACAAATAAGTCAACTTGACCAAAATGGTCAGTTGACCCCTTAAGGAGTTATTGCCCTTTATAGTCAATTTTAACCATTTTTGTAAATTTTGTAATCTTTACAAAATCTTCTCCTCTGAAACTACTGGGCCAAATTTAACCAAACTTGGCCACAATCATCATTGGGGTATCTAGTTTAAAAATTGTGTCCGGTGACCTGCCAAACCAACCAAGATGGCCGCCATGGCTAAAAATAGAACATAGGGTAAAATGTATATTTTGGCTTATAACTCTGAAACCAAAGCATTTAGAGCAAATCTGACACGAATAAAATTGTTAATCAGGTCAAGATCTATCTGCCCTGAAATTTTCAGATGAATCGGAGAACCTGTTGTTGGGTTGCTGCCACTAAATTGGTAATTTTAAGAAAATTTTGAAGCTTTTGGTTATTATCTTGAATATTATTATAGATAGAGATAAACTGTAAACAGCAATAATGTTCAGCAAAGTAAGATCTACAAATAAGTCAACTTGACCAAAATGGTCAGTTGACCCCTTAAGGAGTTATTGCCCTTTATAGTCAATTTTAACCATTTTTTGTAAATTTTTGTAATCTTTTACAAAAATCTTCTCCTCTGAAACTACTAAGACAAAATTAACCAAACTTGTCCACAATCATCATTAGGGTATCTAGTTTAAAAATGTGTCCGATGACCCCACCCGAACCAAGATGGCCGACATGGTTAAAAATAGTACATAGGGTAAAATGCAGTTTTGGCTCATATCTCTGAAACCAAAGCATTTAGAGCAAATCTGACGAGGATAAAATTGTTCATTAGGTCAAGATCTATCTGCCCTTAAATTTTCAGACCAATCAGGCAACACGTTGTTGGGTTGCTGCCCTGAATTAGTAATTTTAAGAAAATTTTGCAGCTTTTGGTTATTATCTTGAATATTATTATAGATAGAGATAAACTGTAAACAGCAATAATGTACAGCAAAGTAAGATCTACAAATAAGTCAACATGACCAAAATTGTCAATTGACCCCTGAAGGAGTTATTGCCCTTTATAGTCATTTTTACAATTTTCATAAATTTTGTAAATTTTGTAAATTTTACAAAATATTTTCCACTGTAACTACTGGGCCAAGTTCATTATAGATAGAGATAATTGGAAGCATCAAGAATGTTCAGTAAAGTAAGATCTACAAACACATCACCATCACCAAAACACAATTTTGTCATGAATCCATCTGTGTCCTTTGTTTAATATGCACATAGACCAAGGTGAGCGACACAGGCTCTTTAGAGCCTCTAGTTTTATAGGAAAAAGGGTTTTATCCATTAGGTTCATCTCGGCAAAAGCTTCAAGAAGCATAATCATGAACTTTGAACAACTAGTTATAGTACAAAAAAGATTGATATGTTGATTTCAATATTTCAACATGTAACAGCAACTTAGATTCAACAGGTATCTACAATTGACAATTTAAGCCAGAATAATAAATAGGATTTTCTGCTGCAGTCACAAAACATAACAGCATCATTCAATGCCTGAACAAATGTCAACTTAATAAGCACTGAAAATAACTTACATTTACCTGGACAACTTACTAATGCACTGTCTAATCTGAAGTTTAAAATTATTCTACATTATACAAAACATAATATATAAACTTTCTTATTTCAAATTTCTGGTGGATATTATACTCAAACCACATCTACCTACTTTTTTATTACTTTGATTACACAAAACTAGTTTAAAAGTAAAGCCTAACAAGTAGATAAAAAAAGACCTCCATGTCCCTAAATTCCTAAATGCTGATCTACTCACTGAAGAGTACCAGCATACTGATCTAGTCACTCAAAAGCACTAGCAGGCTGATCTAAACACTAAAGAATGCCAGCACACTGATCTACTCACTTAAGCATACCAACACACTGATCTACTCACTGAAGTGTACCAGTACACTAATTACTCACTTAAGTGTACCAGCACACTGATATACTCACTACAATGTATGAGCATACATATCTACTCACTACAATGTACCAGCACACTGATTTACTCACTAAAGTGTACAAGAACACTGATCTACTCACTTAGGTGTATCAGCACACTGATCTACTCACTTGAGTGTACCAGCCTGCTGATCAACTTACTTAAGTGTACCATCACACTATCTACCCACTTTCATGTACCATCACACTGATCTACTCACTTACAGTAAGTGTACCAGCACACTGATCTACTACACTCAAGAGCACCAGCAGGCTGATCAAAACACTCAAGTGTACCTTCACACTGATCAACTTACTTAAGTGTACCATCACACTGATCTACCCACTTTCGTGTACCATCACACTGATCTACTCACAGTAAGTGTAGCAGCACACTGATCTACTCACTTGAGTGTACCAGAATGCTGATCTACTTACTGAAGTGTACCAGCATACTGATCTACTCACATAAGTGTACCAACATGCTGATCTACTCACTTAAGAGAACCAGCACACTGATCTGCTCACTAAAGTGTACACTTTATAACTGGGTTTTCGAGGAAAAACAGTTATCAAATTGATGAAGTATGGCGGGCAGCGACAGGCGGCTGCCAACAGTTGCCGTGAATAACTTTAGAACCTTTCAACCAGTGCTTTTCAAATTTTATATGTTGATACATGTACTAATGACTAAACGGAGGTTCATTTTAATATTGAGGATTTTCACTTTTACTGTTCAGGAATTATGGTCCTTGATATATTTCAAAAATTGGCAAATTATGTCGTTTCCATTCAAAAACTTATAAACCTGTTCTACCAATGGTTTTCAAATTATTATATGTTGTTACTGATGACAAAATAGAGGTCAAGTTCAATATTAACGATTTTGACTGTTACCGTTCAGGAGTTATGGTCCCTGATCTATTGAAAAATGGCACTTTATGTCGTTTCCATGCAATAACTTATGAACCACTTGACCAATGCTTTTAAAATTTTAATGTGTTGTTACTGATGAAATAATGGAGGTCAAATTCGATAATGATGATTTTCACTTTTGTGGTTTAGGAGTTATGGTTCTTGATAGATTGAAAAATGTTACTTTATGTCGTTTCCGTGCAATTACTTCCATTCAACTAATGCTCTTTACATTGTAATATGCTGTTACTGATAACAAAATTTGGTCATATTTGATATAGACGATTTTCATTTTTGCCAATCAGGAGTTATGGTCCTTGATATATTTGAAATTTGCACTTTATGTTGTAAATGCAATTACTTATGAACTGTTCCACCAATGCTCTTAAAATTTTAATATGCTGTGACTGATGAAAAAAATGGTGGTCAAGTTTGATATTGATGATTTTCATTTTTGCCGTTTAGGAGTTATGGTCCTTATAAATTGAAAAATATGCATAGAAAGTGGCAAGCCAAAAAAGCCTGAAAGAACCTTACGAAATACCGAAAACCCAGTTTGTTGTCAATTTGATAGCTCATTCCTTGTTTTCTCATACATTATAAAACATAATTATAAATAACTTTATTTTTCAATAGTCATTCACATGTACACATCAACAAAAATAAAACAACAAACACTTGCATACATTAACAAAGTATCACAATATATCAAGATCTTTGAATCAATGCCCTTGACTGGATTGTACAATAATATTGTATTGTTATGCTCTATCCTTTTTTTAATAATGGAGAAATGAAAGAGAATAAACTCTTATAGTATTGAGTAATAGTCTCATAACTACTAACCACTTGTTTGAAGATTCCAAAAGAAAAATATTTCTTGAATTAAATGCAAAAAAAATTCCACTTTTAATACACACAGGGTTATCAACCAAGGAAATTAGATAGATGTTTATAGAAACAGTGCTTTAACTGTAATTCTTCATCTACCAGATTCTAATCATACATAGATCTTCAATGGGATAAGGAAGAAATTACTGTGTTTAGTGCAGCAGAAAAATTACAATTTTTTCACCGAATTTACAGTTAGAAAATTATCAGAAAAAGAGAATTATTTGCATATACAAATTAAACAAATACATAAGGCACATTAGCTTGTAGAAATCACCATTAATGCTGTCATTAACATATCTATATACTTATAAAAATAGGTCAACACTTGTGAACAAAAAACAAGACATTATTGATTATACTAGCAGTGTATTACTTCTTCTGTTAGTATATCATTCTGAAAGGAAAGGTTATCATGAATACCGAAAGTAAACGTAATAAAACTATTAATTTAAAACAAGACTATTTACACAGACAGATACCGAATTTTAAAATAAATATTCATTTTATGTCAGATTTCCATAGAAATTTCAAACTGAAGCTGAATCCTTTAAATGAATATATTAACACACAAACACACTATGTACTTTGTGCATTAAAAATACAAAAGTATTGTGTATTGATAATGTATTGTATTGTAATAATTTTGATATAAAGTTTGAATTTGATTGATAACAAGTTCTCTTTAAGGTCATTGTATTCAATTTTTACATTCTGCAAATTTATACGACCTTTTTCTCATTATAAAAAAAAATGTTTTGAAAATACATATTTAACTTAAAAATAATTCTAACTCAAACAAGCACTCATGTTTAGACAGAAATATTAAAGCAGTACCAGAAGGAAAATATATAATAAATACCAAGATAATTTTGAAAATACAAACAGAGCAATTTACTGAAAATTTGGTACAGTGAGGATGTAGTCATGTGGCTGTTCCCAGTAACATGTTTTTTGAATATTAATTAAACTAACCCACACTTCAAATCAAGTTATTTGTTACATATCTATATATAACACATTGGGCATCATAAAAATTTATCTTACAAGACAAAAAATTAAAGTTCATATACTGGCTTAAATAAGTTTTAACAAACAAATCAAATGTTGAATTATCAATTCTAACCATAAAAAATGTGTGGATTTTAAAAATGTTTCCCTGAAACAATCCACTCTTTTAATTTAACATTTTTAAAAATGAAACAGCCTAAAAATAGTACTTTTGAATGCTTCAAGTTTGTTTGTTTGTTTGTTTTTTTTTTTTTTTTTTGAGGGGGGAGGACCACTATTACCATCTATTATGTTCTGTACCAATATATATAGCTATGTCAAAATGTCCTAAGTCAGTGACAAAAACTGCAAAGAAAAATAGTTAACACTTAAAATAGATTTTGACTGTACGATGCTTTTAAATTGGAAACATATAAAGTGTATTTTGATAAAAATCCTTTACTATTTAATTTTATAAATATTTCATAACTAAAACACAAGAAATATTACATGTCAATATTTCTTGTCCACATCTTATATCTTCTTTAATGATTGGTCAGATAATGTGTCTACATCTGATATTTGTTTTTGATTGGTCAGATGATCTATCCACATCAGATATAAACTAAACTGATTGGTCAGATGATTTACCTAATCTGTGCCTCAGTGATCCATCAGACTGAAAAATATATAAATAAAATCAACCAACTTTTTCAAATTTACTAAAATCTATAAAGTTAAAATAAATATGTACTGGATATAAGCTACGGTTATCTGGTTTCAGTAATAATGTTTTTCCCATTGTGCAATAAAAAAATCATAGTTATAAGAGTAAATGAGATAAAACACTAATTTTCAGCTAGTACTACTGTTACAGCATTTTTGTTCATGGATTTTGTAGTTCCCTCAAGCGAAATTTAGATTATCACAATAAATATTTTCCATAAAGTCTAAATGTGTTCATCTAAAAACCAAATAAATGGGGAATGTCTCCATGGGACACAGATGATGCCCCCGCTTGCATATCATATAAAGTTATAAAGGGACTTAACTGAAGAACGGTAAAAGTGACTCTACCCAAATTTGTACTTGATCTGAGTTTTTTGGTAATAAGTATTGTGTATAAGTTTCATAACATTTGGTTGAGGCAAACTTAAGTTAGAGAACAGAAACGATAAATTCAGCAATTTTTCCCTTTGTAAAGAGACATAACTCTAGAACAGTAAAAGTGACACCACCAAAATTCAAACTTGATCTGTATTTTGTGGTAATAAGCATTGTGTATAAGTTTCATAACATTTGGTTGAGGCAAACTAAAGTTAGAGAATGGAAATGAAAAATTCAGCAATTTTTCCATTTGTAAAGGGGCATAACTCTAGAGCGGTTTAAGTGACGCCACCAAAATTCAAACTTGATCTGTGTTTTGTAGTAATAAGCATTTTGTATAAGTTTCATAACATTTGGTTGAGGCAAACTAAAGTTAGAGAACAGAAAACAACTTTGGGACGTACGGCTACGGCGGGGCATAAAAATTAAAAACATCAACAACAAATAATGTTTTCACATACCTTAACAACTGATACCCACTAAGAAAAGTACTTCAACAGTAAGTGGTAATATCTATGACAATGTGTGCAGCCTTAAATTTAGATATATACTGAGAACTGGTGAAAGACAACTAGAGGCTCTAAAGAGACTGTGTTGCTAACCTTGATGATCTATGTGCATTTTCATCACTAAAGACTAGAATATAATTCATGACTAAGATCTCTTTTTTGTTCGTCTTGTATTGCTGATATTTTTTTCTTTTTTCAGTTTCTCTTTATCTACTATAGTTTTTGCTCAAAACAAAAAATGTGTAAAAATTGTCTTTCAAGGGCAATAACTACAAGAATGACAACTCTGCCAGTCTTTAACGATCGAGATTGACTTTCAATAGCTACCAATACCAACTGGTTTGTTAGATTTATCCTATACTTTTTAAAACAAACTTATTGCTCTTTTTTAATCAAAATGGATATCAACTAGATACAATAACTATTCTGCCAACTAGTGACACTATGTAATATGAACTTACTTTACTGATTCCAACACTTAATCCTTTGTTGTCATCTCCACTCAGATCATCCTCTTTCTCCTCTATAATATCAGCATTAATTACATCCTCAATATCAATGTCATCATCATCATCATCGTCTTCATCTTCATATTCATCATCATCATCATCTTCTTCATTTCCATCGTTAAACATTACTTCATTCATTTCTGAAGAGAAATTAATAACAACTAAGGTATTGCATTGTTACATTACTACTATATGGGTTGACTGCTTGATTAATAATTGCTTGCTTAATTTCCAGTGGCAAACATTTCATGCATATTCATAAGATTTGCAGAGAGATTTAAAATACTTTGATAAAAAAGTTCTATTTCTTACAACATTGAAATCTTACACTTTTTTTCCCCAAGAATTATTACCATAGAACTAACTTTCCATCATCGGTATCAAAGCTACTCTGTGAGACATTAGAAGAAGGACTGAGCATCATCAGTATCAAAGTTACTCTGTGAGACATTAGAAGATGGACTTACCATCATTGGTGTCAAAGCTACTCTGTGAGACATTAGAAGAAGGACTGAGCATCATCAGTATCAAAGCTACTCTGTGAGACATTAGAAGAAAGACTTACCATCATCGGTATCAAAGCTACTCTGTGAGTCATTAGAAGAAGGACTTACCATCATCAGTATCAAAGCTACTCTTTGAGACATTAGAAGAAAGACTTACCATCATCGGTATCAAAGCTACTATGTGAGACATCATTGTGTTAAAGCTACTCTGTGAGACATTAGAATGACTTACCATCATCGATATCAAAGCTACTCTGTGAGACATTAAAGGAAGACTTACCATCATCAGTGTCAAAGCTACTCTGTGAGACATTAGAAGAAGGACTAGGCTCTTCTATTTTAGATACTAGCTCAGCAAGGTCTGTAAACTTAGCAAGTGAAGGCTGTGCCATTGTCTGAAATTAACAGAAATCATTAAACTTAATAATCTTGTAGCTGAAGTAATAACTGCCTTATATCTTGTCACACAAAATGTAACATCTTTTCATTGTGTAATCTCTGACAATCGAAAAATTAGAAACTATGCTATATGAAATGTAAAATTTACATAACATATAGATGAAGGACTGCTGAACCAATGCCTCTAAAGTTTTGTGAAGGTAGAGATTCCTTAAATGGATACCGACGGTATGCAGGGTTGTCAAAAGAAAGAAAAATCTAAATGCCACTAGATTGACAACAACACTTAAGTAATCTGCAAATTTATTAAGTCAACATGTTTCGCCGATTAGATCGGCTCATCAGGACAAGGTACAAATAAAAGTAATCTCTGAAGTACTAAAATCGGCATCAAGTTTTTATGTCATAGTGTTCTATTATTGTCCATGTTGTTATGGGTTACTTATGTATTGAATGTATTTAGTGAAAGAAAATGAAATATGTTAATAAAGTTATACAGTTTTTGAGAATAAATATATAATAAAATAAAATAATTTAAAAATTAAAATGTTTTTATCTACTGTTTGTCACTGGTGAAAATGTTGTATATTCCTCGGACTGTCACTTGGCTCATCCAGTTGTTTTCTGTGGGTTCATCTCAACATACTGTTTGTTGGCTTGAACTCTGAACTGGTCCCTTGTATGTTTTGTAACAGTTTGTAGTCTGGTAATGTTTCCTGGTGAATGTTGCTGGGCAATGAAGGCATTCAAAAATTGTAACAGTTGGTTCATGAAAAGTTTTGTGATGTCTGCGGATTGTACTGATGCTGGCGAATTTTTTATCACATTTTAAACATTGGATTCGTGTCTTTAAGTTTTTTCCACCAGATTCTCCAAAGCATTCAACTTTTCTCGGAGTTGTTTTCATTTTGGCCATATTATCTTCTTCTATTTAGTCCCCAGGGTTCGGCAGTTCCTAGTTTGTGAATTAAGCTTTCTTCTGTGCGTAGTCTAATCTTTACATGTTCTATTTTTCTGTTTGGCAGTTTCGATTGCTTGATTAACGACGTCAGGGGGATATCCCCGTATTATGAAGTTCCTTTGTAAATTTTCCGCATGTGCCGTAAATTCTTCATTCTTGCTGCAGATTTGTCTTATTCGTAAGGCTTGGCTATACGGTATACCTTTTTTGGTGTTTAGGGTGGTGGGATGAATAGTGTAGGTAAAGATTTGCATCCGTAGGTTTTTTGTAAAGGGCTCTGGAATATGCCATTATCTTTATGGACAAAATGGAAAGGGAATTCTTAAAAACACAACACAAAAAACCATTAGTATGGTGGAGATTTATAGACGACATTTTTATAATATGGCCCCACTCGAGCGAGGAACTAAAATCCTTCATTACGGCCCTAAACAATTATCACCACACTATGAAATTCACCTTCACCATAAACAAGAGGAGTGTAAATTTTCTAGACACCATTGTAAATTTGGATGACAACGGAAACCTAACAACCACCCTTTACAAAAAACCTACGGATGCAAATCTTTACCTACACTATTCATCCCGCCACCCTAAACACTAAAAAGATAGTATATAGTATAGCCTAGCCTTACGAATAAGACGAATCTGCAGCAAGAATGAAGAATTTATGGCACATGCGGAAAATTTACGAAGGAACTTCATAATACGGGGATATCCCCCGGACGTCAAAATCAAGCAATAGAAACGGCCAAACAGAAAAATAGAACCACTCTATTAGAACCAGTAGAAAAAAAACACTGACCCAAACATACCTTTAGTGACCTCCTTTAATAATAGTACCAAAAATATTAATAGGATCTTGAATCACAGAAAGACATACTTACAAGAACACCAGATATGCAAAATTTAGCACGGGCAAAATTTGTAACCACTTACCCGATCAATGACACTAAGAAGTATTTTAGTACATACCGATATCACAAACAAAAACAAAATTCCGGGAACCCGCCCATGCGGTAAAAAGTGTTATTTTGTTATTTATGTAAATTCATGAAACCTACAAACAGCATAAAAAGCGCATCAAACCAATACACTACCAAAATTAGGGATGAAATTACATGTGAAACCATTAACGTGGTTTACGTTATAGAATGTACAAAGTGTAAAAACAATACGTTGGACAAACAGGCAACAGTTTAGAAAGAGATTTAGGGCCATTTCAATGACATCAACGTACAAAACCAACACAAACCGGTATCACAACACTTCACATCAGAACATCACAGTAGGGATAACGTCACAATTAAGGGCATAGTAATAACAAAAACGATGTAAACATTAGACTACGACAGAAGAAAGCTTAATTCACAAACTAGGAACTGCCGAACCCTGGGGACTAAATAGAAGAAGATAATATGGCCAAAACGAAAACAACTCCGAGAAAAGTTGAATGCTTTGGAGAATCTGGTGGAAAAACTTAAAGACAAGAATCCAATGTTTAAAATGTGATAAAAATTGCCAGCATCAGTACAATCCGCAGACATCACAAAACTTTTCATGAACCAACGGTTACAATTTTGAATGCCTTCATTGCCCAGCAACATTCCCAGGAAACATGGAGCTAAGAAGCACATAACAACAAAACACCAGGAGAAACCAATAACAGATTTCAATGAGAAACAGCAGCACCAAAAGCCAGCTGACCCAATTGCCAAATGGGTTCCACCTGTAGAAGCCCAAACCAAATATGAAATGACACCAAAATTTAGGATCATGGCAGCGCCACCAAAATACACAGCCCCAATTCCAATCAAAATACAAGAGACACCAGAAATGCCAATCATGGATATACTTGAAGAAGATCTACAACTCTGTGATTCGGAAGATTCAGATGACGATGTTATATATGTTAAAACAACAGGACCGCAGAAATATAGCACAAACAGCTACAGATATCTAGTGGAAGAAGTACCAACTTACCAGACTACAAACTGTTACAAAACATACAAGGGACCAGTTCAGAGTTCAAGCCAAGAAACAGAATGTAGAGATGAACCCACAGAAAACAACTGGATGAGCCTAGTGACAGTCCGAGGAATATACAACATTTTCACCAGTGACAAACAGTAGATAAAAACATTTTAATTTTTAAATTATTTTATTTTATTATATATTCATTCTCAAAAAACTGTATAACTTTATTAACATATTTCATTTTCTTTCACTAAATACATTCAATACATAAGTAACCCATAACAACATGGACAATAATAGAACACTATGACGTAAAAAACTTGATGCTGCATTTTAGTACTTCAGAGATTACTTTTATTTGTACCTTGTCCTGATGACGCCGATCTAATCGGCAAAACATGTTGACTTAATAAATTTGCAGATTACTTAAGTGTTGTTGTCAATCTAGTGGCATTTAGATAACATATAGATGTATTAACACTTTTGGGTATTAAGCTGAATTTGCTTCACATGACCCTAGATCTGTTTCTGAATATCCTTCTGGAGGTGTGCGACTACACTTTTAAATTATGACGTCAAATGTTTTAAACTGTGACACAAAATTTTA
>JAASAO010004418.1:0-12164 GCA_017311375.1 Mytilus coruscus
AACACCTTTTAGTACCTTATATCATTCTTACAGGCTAATTAGATACATTTAATACACGGATGTTCATTTCATAGATATTTTATGTTAGTTTAAAAACAATAAGTTTTATTTTTTTATATTGAAATATAAGTTATTGGTTTATAGATTAAAAAAATACCGGGATTAAAGTTGTGTAATCCTCACGTAAAGATAATAGTTATACGAATTTAGCTTAACTCCTAAGGACTCTGAGTTTAGACGATTCAATTCGTTATGAATATTTGACATTTTAATCGTTTTTTCTAACATACACAGGCAATTTTTCCAACGTGTGTTTCACGTTTGTGCTCATCACGTGAGAACAACGTTTTCCCACGTGTGTATCACATCGGTTAAACGCTTATATCACGTGTATTTTACAAACATGATATTCTCACGTGATAATCACGTTTAATCTGCTCACGTGTTATTCACGCTTAAATATAACATTATTATCACATGTAAAAATTTTAACGTGATTTTAACGTGTAAATATTGTGTTAATTTCACATGTAAATTTTTAACGTGATTTTAACGTGTAAATATTGTGTTAATTTCACATGTTGATTTTTCCATGTTATTTTAACGTGTAAAAGTTGTGTTATTTTCAGGTCTATTTTTCACATGATTGTGATGTGAATTTCATATTAATATTACATGGATTACATACATGTATGTAAGTGCAAGTTGTTTTGCATAGGCCATGTTGGATGTTCGTGTATCAAGTGAATATATACATGTAAGGTAACACATCAGGCATATAAATTCTACCTTCAAGTAGTACTGTCACCAGAAAAGTAGTAATCTACATGTACATGTACCTTAACTTTCAGTTTAAGCAAGACTTAAATGTACAGTTACTATCACTAGTGTTGCACTGATTTGAGGCAAAAGTTTAAAATTCTGAAGTTTTATTCATATTTAATACAAAAAAGACTACTGTCATGATTGTAACCATAGTTATGATAGTACAACATAAAAATTCACCAATTGAAAATAATTTGCTTTGCTAAGCGCAGCTGGATACAACTGCAAAGGTCCAACCCTGAATAGTTGGGAAAAAATGGACACAATATTAGCACTTGATACAGGTCTGAATTTGGATTGTAATTAAATATTTGACACATAATAGGTTTCTGACACCCCCCCCTATAAATATCATATAATATCAGAGAGATGCATACACTTAACACAAGTTATTGTCTGGAAACTACTAAAATGCTATTCTGGGCCCCTTTTTTGGCCCCTAATTCATAAACTGTTGGGACCATAACCTTCCATTTGAGGTTATAAACCTTGTGTATAAATTTCATGAATTTCTATTTACTTATACTAATGTTATTGTCCGAAACCAACTGTCTTTGGACGACGACGATGAAAACTTGATACCAATATATACGACCACAAAATTTTTGTGCGGTCGTAAAAAGTGAAATGTATAAAAAGAAGATGTGGTATGATTGCCAATGAGACAACCCTCCATAAGAGACCAAAATGACAATTATTGTATGTTGTTTACTACATGTACAATATTATTCCTTCACACAAGTTATTCTGAATTACCAGACTAATTAGAAATATACATTTTGCTTTGTTATGGTCTTTGATGATTGAGTTTTTTTCTTCATTTCCTGTTCTATTTTTTAAAATCTTCCTTTACTTAAAGTTGACAATGGTCTTCAATAGAATTACAAGAGGTACATTCTGTAGCAAGTCTTTTTTACTGAAATTAACTCATTTCATGTTCTGATATCTTCTTTTCACAGTCTTGTTGTTATAATGATTTACTGCTTCAGACACTTATTTCCTCTTTTTATTCCTAGAAGATGTTTCACTCTGTCAATTTTCCCTGCAAACATACGAAAATCTAAGTAAGAACAAAGAAATTGTAATAATAGCTTATTAACTTTGTCATTGAATTCTACTGGTACTGAACATGCTCATAGTATGTTTTAGTTTATGATAATTTTATTTGTCAATTGACTAAAATAGGATAAGACACAAGTTTAACTTCTGTATACAATAGGATATAACATTAAATTGAGTATGCATATACATACAAAAAAATTTGATTCTAACACGAGTATAAGTAATTTGAAAATAAAGTGCAGGGCTCAGTTTGATATGAACGACCGCAGAGGTTGAACCCTGAACGGTTGGGACAAGTATGGACAAAACAGTCAATCTTGATACAGATATGAATTAAGATTATAAAGAAATAAGCAACACAGCATAGGATGGACACAGAATGAATGTGGCCTAAGAAATTAAAAATTTTGAAATTGGACATTTATGGTTACCGGTACCTATTATGGTCCAATTTCCAAAATCTAAAAACAAGGTTACATTCAGCATATCAAAGAACCACAAGAATTCATTTTTCTATGAAATCAAACAAAGTTTTATTTTGAACCTTATGAACCCCAATGTGGACCTATTTAATAACAGGGCCCAAAATCTAAATATGTGCCAGGTTAGATTCAGCATATGAAAGAACCCCAATAATGCAATTTTTATTGAAACCAAAAATAGTTAAATTTCGGACCCCAAGAACGTGATATGTAGACCAATTTTAACATGCGGCCAAATATCAGAAAATCTACCTGCATGATTAGATTAATCATATCGAAAAAAAACTAAAATTCAAACAAATTTTACACTTTGGACATGTTGGTTCTTAATGGGGACCAATTAGAAAACAGAGCACAAAATTAAAATTCTAACTTACCGGTAACACTGTTAGATATGACATATCATAGAAACCCCAATTATTAAATTTAATATGTCTTGAAATGACAAAGTGTGCACCCTTTGGTCCTAAATGTGGACCTTCTAAAAATGGAGCCCAAAATCTAGATTTGATAAAATAAAGAAAATCAAGACGTTGAATTAAATCCAATTGAAATTATATTGGTCAAGAAAAGAGCAATTTGTACAAAGTATTAAAAAGTATTGTTTTGGCCCTTATGTCTAAACTGTTAAGCCATAACCCCAAAATCAATCCCAACCTCCTTTTGAGGTATGGAACCATGTGGTATAATTTCATAAAGATCCATTTAGTTACTAAAGTTATTGCCTGAAACAAAAGTCTTCAGAAGACAACGCCATACCATAATATGGTTGCAAAAATTGAGGTTGTATAAATATATCATGGATAATATAAAATAAATAAACAGCTGCGCCATGAGCGCATGATACGCCCTTCGTCTTATGTGAGAAGTTTTATGCAATAATCATAAATAGTTTCTGAGATACAGCGCGACATGTGAAAAAAAACTTTTTTTACAAAAAACTCAATAACTCTAAAATAAAATTTCGAATCATCACCAAATAATATACAGATCTAAAGATTAATATAACTAAGAAGTGTGTAAAGTTTTAAGCAATAGTCATTAATGGCTTTTAAGATACGATGCAACATGTGAAAACCCCCCTCTTTTTTTACAAAAAACTCAATAACTCTAAAATAAAATTTTGAATCATCACCAAAAAGTATATTGATCTTTAGACTTATTTAACTAAGAAGTGTGTAAAGTTTTAAGCATTAATCACAAATCGTTTATGAGATATGGCGTGACATGTGAAAACCCACCCCTTTTTTACAAAAACTCAATAACTCTAAAATAAATTTTGAATCATCACCAAAATGTATACAGATCTTTGAATTAATATAATTAAGAAGTGTGTGAAGTTTAAAGCAATAATCAGATATAGTTTTTGAGATACAGCGCGACAAGTGAAAAATACACACCCCTGTTTTAGTTATAAAGTCCCGTAACTCAAACAGTTTAAATCCTATTTTCACCAAAAAGTATACAGATCGTTTGACCATCATAAGAAACAACTATTTTAAGTTTCATGAAATTTGGATAAGCGGTTCTCAAGTTACGGTGCGACATGTGGACACCGGACAGACAGACGGACGCCGGACATTTTATACTATAATACGTCCCGTCAAAATTTTGACGGGCGTATAAAACTGTATTTAAGGGATTTGAAAGTAAAAGTAATGAAAACAAATGAGGATGAAAATGAATTTTGGAGGTTGAATGCAAGATATTTACCATACCCAATGAAATAAAAACTGCATAGACCTTTATAGATCTAAATATATAATGTACAATGTATATACATTAAATGACAAGCCTGCCTGATACAAAGTTATCAGTAAACTGAAGAAAATTTTGTGATGGATGATGAGACAAAAACAATAATACTAGTACGCTTTGGTCTCCTCAGATACATAATGAGATTGCATGGACAAGGTAATATATATAGCCTTTATTTATATCTCTAACCGCCAGTCACTTTTGGTCATTTTTAAAGAACTTCTGCTAAAGACAGATCTTTGGCCATCTCTGATACATGTACATAATGTTCATGAGCAGAGACAGACAAATTGTTTTACATTTGTCATTCTGTGGCATTTATATATTTATTAAAGATGACTATGCATTACAGGTTTTACTCATTGCTGAAGGCCAAACCTATAGTTATTAATGTCTGTATCCTTTGGTCTCTTGAGTAGAGTTGTCTCATTGGCAATCATCGTACCACATCCTCTTTTTGACATTTGTATTGACACTTATATTGATGTCTTTGTATTAACTAACAGATGCCTCTACTGATTTTGTTGTTTGTTTACGTTCTGATTTATTGAAATATAGACAATAATTCTGTTCATTTATCTCAATGGTTTGATTGTTACAGCCAAGTTAATCAAGTACATAATACCTGCTACTTTCACTTCTCCTCCTTATAGAAAAGTACATTTCCTTTGTTAAGTTTTTCCCCAATGAGCTCCTCAACAATTTTCTCTGTTCATTATCTAGGGACTTGCAGACTTGCTGTATCACTAAAACATATATCAAATTATTCAATTGATGGAAAAAATCTTTCATTTTATAATGGTTAATAATATTTATTACACAATAGAAATATAACTTTAAATATTTTTCCACATGTAGCTTTAAAGTTTGTAGTAATGTCATAAATGTTTAGGCTAAACATAAAATAAAAGATAGCAAGCTGTTCAAACAGTCAGGATATAACTCTATAGGGTTATTACAGAAAAATAACATACATTTGTTATTGTGGACTAAAAAATCAAAGAACTGTGATAACATATGTATGTTACATGTTTCAAAGGGACAATATACATCATTAGTTTAGTTAAAATGTATAAAAGTTCTATTGATATTACTTTTGTCTATATGTTTACTTAACTATTGAAAGATATAACAGTTCATAGTTTGCCAATTTTGCATAGTACACCTATATGTTATTACAGAAAAAATATGCCTGTAATAACTAAAGGGTGTTATCACAGCTTCTCTATGTCACTTCAAAGCATTTGCTCAGACATACATCATGCTTAATTACAATGAATTTTAATTTATTGTAAGAAATAATGACCAGAGCATGTAAAGAGGTTCTGCGCAAGTTTCTCAGTAATTCCCAAGTGTCTTATATAATGAGTTACATTCCTTTAATAACCTAGCCTTGTTATCACAGCTAAGTTTATCCCTTAATAGCCTCGTCTCATTGATTTACCATGGTTGATAAAAATGAATTAATTTAATTAAAAATTAGTCATCAAGGCTATGCATTTAGTTTCTCATAAAGTCTCAAGAGTTCCTAGAGCCCACTATAAATGAAATAATTTTACGAATAACAAACATGTGTTATTACAGATTTAGAAAATTTAAGGAATAAAGAGTAGACAACTCATGAAAGTATCTGTAATAACACACACTAGTTATTTTCTGTAATAACCCTATAGAGTTATATCTCTGACTGTCAAAGCTGACCGACATGATATCCTATCATCAATTAGATAAAATAAATTCTATATATTTCTCTAAACTACACATGCTTCAGCTGACAATGTAAATTAAATATGAAGACAAATAATTGTTTACAACTTACCTACCCAATATATAGTTAAAAGCCTTAACCTTAGGCAGTCAATTTCCCCTTTTTTATCAAACTTTATGGATCCACCACTGAATATGGAAAATAGTTCGTAAATCTGCTTGACTTGTGTCTTATCGAGTTTGTGTTAAACGTTATTTCTTAAACTTAGCCCAGTTACTGAGTTAGGGCAGAGACATATAATATGTCTCTGGTTAGGTAAACAAAATCAGAAAAAAACGGGAATTTTATCGAACTTACCTGCACTGCTAAAGTTCCGTTATCGTACAGTACACACATTGTCAGTTTTAAAGAAACAGGTACCACACATGGACAAGGAGATTGCTTGCCAAAAATAACCGCGGGAAATACCGCGCACCTTGAAAAATTTCGGAATCGGTGTGTTCCCCAGAAGAGGAATCAATTTATTAACATTGTTTTGTTATCCAGCTGGTAGCATAATATGATTTAAATTTTAAATTTAATCAATATTTTGAAAGTTTTAATATGAAATGCAATCGATAAATGCAGTTTAAATGAGAATTGATGTGCGTCGTATCTCAGATAATTATCCCGTACAGTTCACGGAAACGAGCGTCTCCTCCAGACGACACATTTGGACGACACCAATATTGACACCACAGTACTGGCAACGGAGAGTAATACAGATACTCTTGGAGATATATATATCAGGTATATTTTTTCACAAACCCGTTCTGAAGGCATGTGTACAGTAGTAAATTATAATATATCATTCCCAGAACAAATGCAGTCTTCATGAAAAACTTGACAGCCCGAAAATTTGAAAACCTGTCATAAAACCAAAATTTAAAATTTCTTAAATTTAAATCATATACAGATATATGGTTTGTGAGTTGTGTGTCCTTTTCATTAAAATTTTACTGTCACAACAACATTTTACGTGTCTGGGCGGTATGATTTTTATGAGTTAATCATGAAGACCAATAATGATCACAAAAATACTCAACTCTGGAAAGAAAATTACCACAGGCCACATGCACTTGTTTCTGACGATGTGGGGTTTACCCTCCACACCTGTACAAAAAATCACAAGGCAGCTAACTGGATCTGTCCTTGCTTGACCTAAACTAAAGCCCTGCAGATACTCTTGAAGTCAATGAAGATAAAACAGGTATATATTTTATCTCACAACCCATTTAGGCATGTTGACAGTAGTACTAATAAATTCTCTTGGTGGGTGGGGGTGGGGTCTTGCTGGGGACTTCAATACTTAATTGATAGGGTGTACTGCGGTGGTTCTGTTACCCTACCCTTTTCATATGAATTAACCTTTAAAAATGTAGACCTTTTCATATTTTACGTGGGTAAAATGTTACCTTTTCCCATATTGACTTTTATTATTACATGTATTTGGGTTTCGTATGCGGTGTGAATGTAAAAGTGGAGTGCAAAAGGAGAAAATTGGTTGATAAAAACACAGCCTTTCTTTTGAAAGAAAATTACCAAAGCACTACAACTTTGTATAATCTCTGTAAAAAAATATCTTGATGCCCCTTTAAAAATCCTGGATCCCCCTTTTCCCAATAAAATATACATGTACTCAGACACATGTCTCTGATTTACTTCAGAAGTTTAAAGAGAACTAAAGGTAGTATTTATAGATAGATTTAGTTTATATTTATATATCCAACTAAAATAAAATTATGAAAAGATTGATTGATTGTTGGTTGCTTAACATCCAGTGGTATTATGAAAAGAAAAGAAGAGCTAGGTTTTTTTATTTTGGAATATCATGGATAAAGCCAGAGGAATCTGAATATCTGGCAAAAACTCAAATACAGGAGGAGCAAACATCCTTCGACATAGTAATATGTTGGTTTTGATTTTTACAAGACTTGAACAATGAATAAATAGCGACTTTTTTATATTCAGCTGCAGGTACTGAGGACCTATGATATACATGATCTGTCTGGAGTGGTATATAAACTTCACTTGTCATGCTTGTCTCATACTGAACATTTAACTCCTTTCCTTTAACCAGATAAATATATGTCAAGATTGTTCACAGAATGACACTTGAGTTATCAGGCAATTAACTTTCATTGTCCCACTATTTATCACACAATTTTGGTTGAAATCAAATTATGTGATACCCCAATTGCAACATGACTATAGTTATCATAATATGCCTTATGGTAGTCCACTGTAATGTTCCTTTAAAGTTTTATCAGACTACGACAATAACTGTATTAGTTACTGTAAATGAAATGCTGAATATTTATGCATTTCTTTTTTCTATATGACAGTTATTAAGCAGGGCTTGAATGAAGTATGGAGGATCTGTTTGTAAATTCCTGACACGAAAAAGAAAATGACAGAGGGAGAAGTCCAGGTCAATGTTAGAAGGATAATTCAGCAAAGTTCCAACAGATATGTATGCACTTTTTCCATTTTATTAAATGTTATGCATTTAACAAAATAGTATGCTTTAAAAAAAAAACATTCCTTTTGGCTTGCAGCAAATGTGCAGAGAAAGAATAGATTTCATTTGTTACATTAATGCTACATATGATATTTAAGTAACTTTGCAGAACAAAATGTTCTGAATGTTAGCATTAACTATTTGCCACTTGTCAACTGAAGGATGTTATGTAATGCATACAAAAATTTATAAATCAAATGTTGTACAAAAATGTACTGCCTTCTTCAACATTTCATTTTATACTTTAAACAAAATTGATATGAATTTGGAGGGCTTGCAATCGTGCACTCCTATCACAGCTGTTTATTTTATTTTTAACACACTGTACAATAAACCTGCATATATAATTGGAATCATTTATATATACAAAAAAAAAAACTACTGTTAATGCTAAAAAAAACAAACTAATGGACATTTATTGATTCATTGATGTCTTTATTTCCTCATACTAAAAGTAATTGAGATATTGAATGATTGGTGTTTAGCGCCACTTTAAACACTATGATGCTATTTCTTGGTGTCCTGTTTTTATTAGTGGAGGAAGCTGGGAGAACTAAGACCTTTATGAGGAAAACTGAGAGAAGAAAAAGAAAGTTTTATACATACAGACAAAAAATATTTAAGTCTCTCAGCATAAAATCCTGTGCAATGATGCCAATCTTTAATGATATAAAATATTCATAATATTAACATTACTAAAGATGAGTATGTGACATTTGTTTTTCAGTCTGTAGAAGTGTATTAAATTTCATGTTAATATACATGTATTTGAATATAATTATTTTTCCAGAAAATAAAATCTGAATTTGAGGTAAATATATACTGATATGTATATATGTAAGATGAATAGAAGACATGATACTTTAGCAGTGCTTCAGAATCACACTACAGAAGTTTGTAGAATTTTGATTGCAATCAAGTTAAACTGAAGGTAATTTAATAGTAAAACAAGAAAACATTTCCTATTCAAGTATACTAAAATAATTTTTGATGTTTAGGTCACAATATGATAAGTTCTTTTTCTGTCTTACTTTCAATCTCCTTACATTTTTTGGGTCATTTTGTCGAGCCTGCAACTTTTGTCAGAAAGCTCAACATAGGGATAGTGATCCGGCGGTGGCGGCGTTAGCTAACTTCTTAAAAGCTTTATATGTTAGAAGCAGGGTTTCCGCTGGCGGTCGCCATTTTCGCATTTTGCGAAAAATAAAATTGTGGCGATTAAAATTCATTATTGGCGAAAGAATTTGGCGAAAGAAATATAACTGTTCGACTGCGTCCATCCATCTTGTTTACTTTTTTCGTGTTTCTCGGACTTTTCCTGATCAGACAATACTGGGAGTTCACCTTGAACTCGTTCGACAATAATCATCTGATTGCATTTTATAGCCATCGGCAACAAAGGATTATAATTAATAAATGTGTTGATTATATTGTTTCGTGAAATGGTGTGGTTAAATGGCTTCACATGTCACTTAAAGGATATTTACAACTTTGATTGAAATAATTGTTTTGAAGTGGATACTTTACAATCCTTTTAGAGACGCACATTTCGTCTCCTCTTTTCTTTTAACGATGGTCTGGAGAAAAATCTGTTGTTATGACAAAATGTTCAAAAGTAAGAAAATCTCTGACTTTAAATTTCATCTTATAACTTTTGAGAGTAATAATTCTTTTGAAATTGGTAATTTACAATCGTTTAGCAACGCAACGTGTTTGAGGCATAATTTTACGTCCAAACTTTTTAATGATGGTCCGAAAAAGAAATCTATTGTTAAGAAAAATATTCAAAAGTAAGAAAAAATCTCTGATTTTTCCTTCAACTAGACGGAAGTATCTTATAAACTATTATAGATGAATCCGTGCTCCCTTGCAGAAGTCAACATGATGATTTCATGATCTTATTCTATATTGCAATTTTACAGTCTCTTTTAAAAACTAAATGTTTGTTATTATTGAGTGTTTATTTATGACAATGAGATTAAAAATATATATTTAGAATTATAAAGACATAGTTAGTTTTCTCGTTTGAATTGTTTCACACTTGTCATTTCGGGCCTTTATAGCTGACTATGTGGTATGGGTTTTGCTCATTGTTGAAGGCTGTACAGTGACCTATAGTTTGGTAACTTCTATGTCATTTGGTCTCTTGTGAAGAGTTGTCCCATTGGCAATCATACAACATCTTCTGATTTTCATATACTAGTAGCAATGTGGCAAACTAATTTTTTTTGTTAGAGAAGGAAATTTTAAACGAAAAACATGTTTTTGTTTGTTGGCGAAAAAAAATTGAAAGTGGCGAAAAAGAAAATTGACCCAGGGGAAACCCTGGTTAGAAGGTAGAAGACCTGGATGCTTCATACTTTGTATATGGATGCCTCATGTTACTGAAGTTTCTGTCAGTCACATGTCCAATGTCCTTGACCTCATTTTCATGGTTCAGTGACTACTTGAAAAAAGTTAAGATTTTTGTAATATTAAATTCTCTCTTATTATAAGTAATAGGATAACTATATTTGGTATGTGCGTACCTTGCAAGGTCTTCATGTCCGTCAGACAGTTTTCACTTGACCTCGACCTCATTTCATGGATCAGTGAACAAGGTTAAGTTTTGGTTGTCAAGTCCATATCTCAGATACTAGAAGCAATAGGTCTAGTATATTCGGTGTAAGGAAGCACTGTAAGGTGTACATGTATAACTGGCAGGTGTCATCTGACCTTGACCTCATTTTCATGGTTCAGTGGTTATAGTTAAGTTTTGTGTTTTGGTCTGTTTTTCTTATACTGTTTACAATAGGTCAACTGTATTTGGTGTATGGAAATATTTTATGATCTATATGTCAGTCACGCAGGTTTTATTTGACCTTGACCTCATTTTCACGGTTCATTGCTCAGTGTTAAGTTTTTGTGTTTTGGTCTGTTTTCTTAAAACTATAAGCAATAGGTCAACTATATTTGTTTTATGGAAGAATTGTTAGTTGTACATGCCTGCCTGGCATGGTTTATCTGACCTTGACCTCATTTTCATGGTTCAAGGTCAATGTTTAGTTTTCTTGGTTTATGTTAAGTTTATGTGACAGTTGTAATAAAGCTTTATATTTAGGACTATCAACATAATATCAATGATAAGTAAAGAAGGCGAGACATTTCAGCGTGTGCACTCTTGTTTTGGTAAAGTACTGGTAAAAGTCAAAATTTGTTTGATAAAGCACCATTTAAGTGCAGAATATGTTGTATATAATCTATTAATCATTTAGATAAAAGAAAAAAAAAAAGAAAATTATTTTATCTATATATATTCTATAAAAAAAGATGTGGTATGATTGCCAATGAGACAAACTCTCCACAAGAGACCACATGACACAGAAATTAACACCTATAGGTCACCGTGACGGCCTTCAACAATGAGCAAAGCCCATACCGCATAATCTACCATACACTTTCTGCCAGGAATCCGCAAACAAGTGTATACATTTTTTTGGCTTCATTGTTCAATAATGTTGTTACAACCCATAACCAAATATTGATTAAATCCTTCATACTGCAGGTTATTTATATACTTGCATGCTTGAAATCTCATCAAAGATAATTGAATGTTTAGAGTTTCAGTAATTCATAAATTGTTTTATTGGCAGCTCATTCAAATTGAAATCTAAAGTTATGACTGTCCAGTAATTGTGGAATTTACAATGTTGACAGCAACAATAGCTTAAAAGCTAAATTGACATAAAAGTTAACAGCAATCTGAAACTGATGCTCAGAACCTTGAGGA
>JAASAO010004193.1:0-11267 GCA_017311375.1 Mytilus coruscus
AAAGTCTTGAATTCTTGGGGTTATTTAATATGCTGTACTTAGATTTTGAAATTTGGGCCCTTTTTTGAATGGGTCCACATTTAGGTCTAAAATTAAACTTTGTTTGATTTCTTCAAAAACTGAATTCTTGGGGTTATTTGATATGCTGATTTTAACTGTGTATTTAAATTTATTTGCCTGGTTTTCAAATTTGTCCTAATTAAGGTCCAATGGGTCCAAAATTAAACTTAGTTCGATTTTGATAAAAAAAAAATGAATTCAAGGGGTTATTTGATATGCTGAATCTAAACTCTTAAAAATAGTACTGTTTGTGCGTAATAACCTTGTTTCGGAACATTCCTTTGTAATTGCTGCATGACACGAATCTCGTGCTACATCTACCATTGGTTAAAACAGTTTGCGTTCTCTCTTCTTCATCGTTCTTTCAGAACTACCAGGAACACAAATTATTGTTATAAGTCTTGTAAGCTGACGAACGCCTATGCCAACATCTATCATTGCTAAAATTGAAATATCCAATTTTTGGTTGGTTGTTTGGGTGTACATGTATAGAGGTATATTAAATTGGATTATAGTCCACTTAATTCAAATCAAAACATCTATAAAGTTGACACTGGCACATTTATTTACAGAAAAATTTTCATCGCATGAGTTCAAAATACTAAACTAAGTATGCTTGGTTTTGAAACACTATTGTTTCAGGTTGGGTGAAGATTCGCGACTATTGAAACGTTTAAACCCGCTGCATTTGTTTGCACCTGTCCTAAGTCAGGAACCTGATGTTCAGTGGTTGTCGTTTGTTGATATGATTCATAAGTGTTTCTCGTTTCTCGGTTTTTATATAGATTAGACCGTTGGTTTTCCTGTTTGAATGGTTTCACACTAGTCATTTTTGGACCCTTTATAGCTTGCTGTTCGGTGTGAACCAAGGCTCCGTGTTGAAGGCCGTTCTTTGACATATAATGGTTTACTTTTACAAATTGTGACTTGGATGGAGAGTTGTCTCATTGGCACTCATACCACATCTTCTTATATCTAAGAACGGACTGACGAATAAAACAAAAATAATACGCATGATTCCGTTTTTTCTTCTTCAGGAAGCATAATATTGACTTTAAAATTCAGAAAAGAGGAAATTGGTATAAAAATGAAAGATTTGTTTGTATATACAAGAATCTTTTTTTCTTGGAAACTGTATATGGGTTTGTTATAGGAAATCTATTCCGAGGTACAGTCGCCGATATTACAATGTAGGGGCAGTATGATTTTATATGATTCGGTTAGGTGCTTTGCTTTCTGTTACTGTGATATTATTTTATACGCTATGATATTGTACAGCATTATTACAGGCCAATAAAATCATACTACTCCATTTTTCAAAGTTCGGGGAGGTTGAGCGCTTAAATCAAGTTTGACCCAGCCACATTCTATGCCTGACTATTCCAAGTCAAGAGCCTGTAATTCAGTGGTTGTTTTCTGTAATATTTTATTTTGTTTGTTTTTATATCATAAATCAGACCGCTCTTTTTTGGTTTGTTTGAATTGATTCACATTTTGTGAGGTCGATGTCTTTTATAACTGACTACACGGTATGAGTTTAGCTCATTGTTAAAGGCCGAGCGGTAACGTATAGTTGCATAAAAACACGCATTTGGATTTTGAGGAATAGTTGTCTCATTGGTTACCGTCATCTGCTTATTTTGTATTGTACATGTTTTTTTTTAACATATTTTATATCTGTAGTATAGAGTTAAGTGTTTTCCCTGTATTTCTGTATTTATTTAATTGTTCGCTCTAATTTTTACAATTGATATTCCCTCTGTTTGAGATATAAAAAAGAGACCCGATTTTATATATAATAAAACTATTGTAACCTCGTCACAGGGCCATGTTCCTATAGTGAGAAACATCGCAGATACTAATTGTGGATTTTTGAATTTCTTCATGGCTTAATTGATAGATTCAATGCAATTAAGAGCAAGACATACTGGGTACTGTTACAAACGCAACTATTGTTGAAGAGGATTTCTAGGTGATTATTTTCATTAGTTATTCAGTTTTGTAAATTGTTTAGGTTGGTGGGATGCTGTTTCTTTCACAAACAACACAAAAGCATTGAAATAGGGTTGCTGCTTACAAGGAAGCAGTTTATCCAAGGGTTCCAAAAGTTGAAGTTATCACTTCGATTTTTTTTATTGACGCCATCACGAGCTTGTTGACCGTTATGGAATATTGGAATATGTGTAGAAAGCTCAAAGTAAAGCCGTTATATTATGAGTTCTGTACAGATTGACTGCATACCATTGTGAATGCTTCCTCTCATTTTTAGAATAAAATGCAGAACTATTAAGACGTAGAAGTTGATATGTTCGAGAATTAATTCGGGAATCGTTTATACTAAATATTGTTCAAGTGGTGTTTTTTTTTATTATTTAAGAAATGGAATTGCAAGACAAGGAGCAACTAAGATAATTCAATTCAAGATCTCTATTATTTAATTACCTAATGCTGCTTTTGTGTTTACATCATACACCTGTGGGCAACGTTTTCCATGTACATGTGTTTCACTTGTCTCAATTTAATTAACTTGCCCACATTCACATCGTATAAACAAATGGCTTGCATACCCCATATTTTTTTTTTCTGATGAAATGTTTAACAGAGCAAGTGCACGTGAGCAAGTGCCTCCTTGCATTGTTGGCAAAGAAGCTGTTTGGCTACATAAAATAGATCGATCATTCTTCTTCCTTTTTTCCATGACTCCTCATCAACTGTGACCGTTTCTGTTTTCGCTTGTTTTATAACATGCTCTGATATACAATTATTTGACGTTTTCTGCATCGACTGTTTCACTTTTTCTCGTCTCTCTTTCTCTTTATGGCTAACAAAGTGCCCAGAGTTTACCATTTTTAAATGGCGATTCCCCGCAACTTGTTCTCGTTACAGTGACGTCATGGCATTCAAATGGGAAGGAAAAGTTTATTGAGGAAAATTACACGCATGACGTCCCGCCGAAAGTAACGTTTTTGGGAATATGAACGTTGAACGTCGCGCCAAGAGTTAACTCCCTTGAAACTGTATCGGATGCCCTTAATTAAAAGTTATGGTAAAATGGTTGATGTACAATTGGTTTAGATAAATAATTGTCATTAAATACGTTATTATCTCTAGGAATATGGAATAAAACAATTACTCTCTTTTGTTTTTGTTAATTGACTTTTGAAAAACTGATATCTAATTCGGCCGTTGGCCTCAGTGAATATCAGTTTTTCAAAAGTCAATAAAACCACATATTTACCTCATCAAAAGACAGTAATTGTATAATTATTTACCATTGTAATTATTGTAGTATAAATGTTATTAACAAAACACAACTTTGCTATGAAATAAAACAGTATTTAAAATATACGATGCAAACTATCATGATGCATTAATATGCAATTTTGTATTATATAAGATGAGTTTCTTGTTGTTGATAAAACCAACTAAAATTTATATAATACCAACTAAGTTTATGAAAACGAAAAAATGAAATAATAATTCGCTTTTAGAAGCTTGTTTGGTTCAATTTTGTAAATATTAAATGTAAAAGCTAAAAAAATATCGCTGGTATATTATTGTCTAGTAAAACAATAATTCGATCATAAGGGTCCGTATGCATGTAACCTTTATTTTACCCTTGGTTAGAGATTGGTCGTGCATGTGGTCAGCATGTTAATTAAGTTATTGAAAAGTAAAGAATGTAAAATTTGGAAAGCTAAACAAAAAAGCCACCAGGAAGGACCATTTCGTTGACTGATTCGGCCCACAAAAAATCATTCTCGCGGGTAGTAACATGTCATATCGAGGCGCATTTAGTACAGCGATTTTATCATAGTTTAGTCCAGTTGGTCATGATTTGGTTCAGTGTTTCTAAATGACAATCAATGAAAAAATAATTGCAGGAGAATAATATTCTCACCACTGCTGATTAAAAGTACATTTCTCATGGGAAATTTAAAAAATGGGAAAATTTAAAGTTCCCATCGGAAAAAGGTAAAAATAAATCCTATAAAATTAATTTGGTGCATTGGTTCTCTGTAACACAATTTTGTAAATTTGAGCGTGTCAACCCCCTCATGTAGTAGTGGTTTCGGTTTGTATAAACATACAACAAAAGTCTATGTTTGAATAGTAAGTTATTGTTTCATTTTACATTTTACAATTGGTGACATCAAATAAAATGTTATGCATGTTGTACTAAGCCATACGTTACTATTCGTCTCTGGTATGTAAAGTTTGTAAACGAAATTTAAATATGATATTTATATGCAAACTGAAGGATCTAAAATTTAAATGATTTATGTAAAAACTAATGAATGCGGAGCGGGGGTATTGCACGAAGTCAGCCAGACTACCCGAATTATAAATCCTAGCCTCCGTACTTGTATGATCACTTAATCCAAAATTTAGCTTGTCAGATGAAAAAAATAAAAACAACGCTTTGGTTTAGGACTACATTTGAAAAATAGCATTTGCTAACAATCCATGCAAAATAGTAAGCTGTATGTTCCTGCGCCTATAATGCACAAAGAAAGGGTTGTTATGTACTTTTGAACTTAGTAAGGTAGTATGGTTTTCATGCACCTTCCTGTTATAACAGATACGATCGACGTGCACTACAGCGGAATTACAGTTTCAGTTGTTATAGTACACATAATTTGATTAGGCTAATTTGGTCTCTGCTGCATAGTTTATTTCATTGGCAATCATAGCCCACATCTTTTTATTTAAGAAAAGTTGTAAATCTTTAATATTCTGTAATAACTTTATGAAGCTTGATTGAGACGTAGATTCACTCAGATACCGATCATTGTTATCTTTTCTTCTTTTACACAAATGAATGTCAAGGATTCGGAATATGGCAGTTATATGATATATATTCTCAGTTTATATTTAATTCGAAGCATTATCGAACTATGTCAGCCTATTGGACTTTCGGTTCATTCCTCCTATTCCCACTTTTTATAAATCTGGTAAGAAAAGTTAAATTTTCATGTGGGAATAGGGGGAAAACTTGTGCAAACAAAGGATTATACTGTATAAACATTGTTTAATCAACTTTTAATTGACAAATGTTTTTCAGGACAGGTAATAGGTTATTTTTGTATGTGTATGAATTCTGTGTTTTTAATTAAAATATGAAAGAAATGGAAACAAATATAAGTAAATTATTTTATTTCTTTTATAACACAAATTCAACCGTAGATTCAAGCAAGCATTATAATATGAAACAAATACAACAGCACTAAAACAAATGACATATTGTAGCACACACATTAGAAATTCACTGTATATAAGTCTATTGAAGTTTATTAATCTATTCAACGCGAAGAAGGTGGGAGGCTGCATCACCAAACTGTACTGATGTGACTTCCTGGTTGCTGTGTCTAACCTTAAGCTCTTCTAAATATGTTGTTGACTTCGAAATACTTTCGTTTTTGGACCACTCTCTTCCCACCGGCTGCATACTGGATCATGGTCAGGGCGTTGAAAGCTTCCTCATGTTTCAGTAGTTTTATGAGTTTAAAGATGTTTGGATGTGGGTGCTGGACATGTTTCTTCAGCTTGCTGTGCCACCCCTCTAAAAATCTTTAAAATTCACTTTGCATTAAATATCTAAATGAGATAACAACTTGGAGTGTATACATGTATATGTAAAAAAAAAAAAAAAACCAGCAATATTTGACGAAGACGAAATTGATGATGGAATTTTAACGTCCAGTGACATATATTACAATGCATTTCGAAACAGAACTTGGAATTGGCAATAGGTATTAATAGAACCGTCGTTTTTCCAAAGTATTCACGCTTAGTTGGAATTTCACAAGGTTCGCATTATAGTTATACATGTACAATATAACTAACAATTGTGATGACGAATTTCTTAAACTGTTCTAGAAAGTTCTAGTTGAAATATAAATCTGTGGTTTTTCTATATTCATAACTTTGACGAAGCAAAGCAAGTTATATATAGATCTGGACTGATATGCATAAAACGATGCCCAATCGTAGTATAAATTTATCGTAGAACACGTAGAAAATTCCCTCCGTTCGGAACAAATCATAACTTAAGTCCCTTTATGTATATACGGGCCCTGAATTTAAATCAGATCGGTTCTGGAGGTTTTTGTCTTATTTTCAAAATACATATTTTAAATTGTGACTATCTTTAGTTCCGTATCTTTCTATCTGTATAAACCAACGATCGACAAGTGCGTACATTTTTGTGAAATGAATATTTATATGTTTTAAAATATCAATAATTATTGGCAAGTAGATGCAACATTTTTCTGATTTTACAGATGGAAAAAATCTCATTCATTACACCAGAAATGTATTTCATAAACAAGTGGTAGTAAAATTGACTACACGTATGAGTTTAGTAATGTATAGTATATCACTGTCGGACTCAAGATACAAAAAAATGTACACATGATGTATATTATAACTGATAATTTTTAAATATAAAATTCCAAATTAACATCCGCGTACACTGCTCAGCAGTAAAGAGGTGCGTGAACCTGCATTACGTGTAATAAGAGTTTTTAAGCCCGACAGGAAATCGCTTGAATACCTGCATGGAAGTGTCACCTCACAGTACCTCTGGCAATAATTTCTTTAGCCATGCTGATGGTCAAGTTAGGGAATTAAATAAAGGTATTATATAAAGGCTGGGACATAAACAGATTATTTATTGTATAATAGTCGCAGATAAAAAAGTTATGAACAAATTAGATTATTGGAAACAATTTTACACGGAACTGGCTTTAAACTATGAGAGAATCCATATGCTGCTATATGTCCTATCTATGCGCTAAAATATTGTCCGCCGTTGATAGTGATACACTGGTGAATGAATTGAATATGAATACACATCTTAACATTATTCAGTGTAAAATAAGTATTGTTTTAACACATGAAACTCCGAGCCGGAATATGTACAGTATTAACAAGGAAATACATACACATATAGAAAACATAATGAATTGTGCAAGCACAGCACAAGATAAGACGTTCTTGAAAAATTGAAATATGCATTATATAGAGATAATCTTGCTCGTATAAACTTAACATTTATTATACCAATTATGGAATATGCATATGTGTTTCGGGATCGTTTTACTCAACAAGATTCTCATAATTTAGAACATGTTAAGTTGGAAGCAGGAGGAATAGTAACTGGGTTGCCCGTGTATGTCAGTCGTGAAGCTACGTATTTCGAAACAGGCCGGACATTGCTAGTAGACAGAAGAAAGTCAAGAAAGCTCAATGTGTTATATTCTTTACATAACGAGACTGTCCTTGATTATCTCTGCGATTTAATGCTCCCACTTATTGGTCAAATTCAAATTATGATTTACGAAATAGTAACAACTATGTAGTACCCCGCGTCATAGACTAGATATAACCAGAGCATCTTTTTTTCCCACCTACTACAATTGAATGGAAGTCTTAACCCCGACATATGGACTTCCCGAAATATAAAAACAGCCACCTTTCTACGGTAGAAAACTTAATATCATTCATGGTTCAGAAATATGCGAAGCTCTTTAAATGCAGATCTGCATCGTGTAAATATTAAACTAAATCCCGCATGCAGCTGTAGCCATGCTGTTGAGGATTGTATTCATAATTTTTTCGAGTGCCCATTTCACAATGAAGCAAGAGAAATATTGTTTTTGATTTTAAAAGATATGCTATACCAAGTGAGATTCTATTGGCTGATCACGGTGACCCTTATACATTTCAGCAAAGTAAAGCAATTTTTGAATCTGTTCAATCTCATATCAGAATTACACAAAGATTCAGAACTTCACATACAATTAAAATTCTGAATTCCTACTTACTCACACTTCACGCCAGTTCATATTACAACAATATTATATTGCATTTTCGTTTTTGTTTATAGTTTGTATTACATGCACTCCTATTTTGTTTTTCGTCATTATCTTATGTATTTTGTGTTTGTATTTGTATAAGGAGAGGTGTTATAACTTGTGTTCAATCCCATTTGCTACTTTTGGAAATAAAATGTGTTTAAACAAAAACAAAACAAAAATAAGGTAAACGGAAATAAGTCACACACAAACAAAAAAAAACTCACGTGAAAAGTAACAAACTTGTACATTTGGTACATGTACGTGTATATGTAAGAAAAACAGTCACAGAAATCACTAATCCATGTCAATGTTAAGTTTTTAAAACAATACAACAGAGACTAATAATATGACTTCAATTTACTATTTTCTGTTCTTGTATTTCATCTACATAAACTGCCTATACAGAATATAATACGGAAGGAATCAAAATGTTAAAATAAAGACGTCCGTAGAAATACCGCAAATGACCACCTCAATATTACGGACTAGGGACTTGATGGGATGATATAGTTGGCACAAAGGACATGAAATATAAAAGTAGACTGTTTCTCGTTTTATATAGATCAGACCGTTGGTTTTCCCGTTTGAATGGTTTTACACTAGTAATTTTGGGGCCCTTTATAGCTTACTGTTCGGTGTGAGCCTAGGCTCCGTGTTGAAGACCGTACTTTGACCTATAATGGTTTAAATTATAAATTTTGACTCGGATGGAGAGTTGTCTCATTGGCACTCATACCACATCTTCTTATATATATGTTAATATAAATGGATAAATAATTCCAAATTATGTAATTATATCTTTAGTAATTACCATGATTACAGTGCTATTAAATGTTTGATCGGCACGTGCCACACTCTATTGATTGTCATTCAACAAGAACCCGTTAATTACGCACGTGTATACAGATTGTACATGAATATATTATATCAGCATGTAATAGTGTTTTTGTTTTATGGGTCTTGTATTTGGTAAAAAAAAAATCAAAATTTGTGGCATTTCTACGCACCGGAAAAAAAGTTGTTTTAAACATTTTTTATCTATTTTCCAATAAGTTCAATAATAGAAAAAGAATATTTTGTTATCACAACACACATGCAGTACTTAATTAAAAAACTTACTTGTCATTGCTTCATATTTTACTGGATAATCAGAGTTTTATGGAAGTTGCATGTTGAGTGCAACTTTATATACGAAACCATATTGACATTTTGTAGAAAACCTGCATACTGCAATAATTTAACATAAATCCTGCATTTTCAACAAATTTCAATTTTTCTAGGAAAAAACAATCAAAAGGAAAACATGTTCCATACATAAAATATCTGTTCCAATGGGAAGAAAAATTGTTCCCATGGGAAGATAAACTGTTCCCATCGGAAAAGTTAAATTCCCATGGGAACTTTTTGTATTCTTCTTTTCCCATGGGAACTGTAAAGTTCCGATGGAACTTTGAAATTCCCATGGAAAAGTACTTTTCCGATGGGAACTTTAAATTTTCCCATGGGAACTTCTAATATTCCCATGGGAATTTTTAAATTTCCCATGGGAAATGTACTTTTAATCAGCTGTGGTGACAACAGTGACAACAGTGACGTGTTGGGACATATGGGGTAATTTAATATTTTTTAATTATCTATCACTTGGCCAAAAAATATTTTTGATATCTTGTAAAACAACAAAGTCAGATTTGCCAATTCTGGAATGGCAAATTTGTCCCGCGCAGTGTTATATATTGACCTGGCCTTACTATTAGTTAATTCACAAGCCTCTTCTGGTGATAAACATAATGTCATTATTTCACAGGGAGAACTTTAATACAACCAAAGCAGCAACAACAAAACATTGACACCATAGGTAACTGGACAGATGTATTTTTAGTCTATATTATTATATATATATATTGCACTGCACACCTTCATGTTTTTCAAGAATTACGGAAGTACCTGCATAATATAAGGCTATGCGCTAACCGGTGCGCACTAGGATGGAAATCGTATGATGAACTATTTCGCCTCAGAATGTCGCAGGATCCAGCTGGTTCGTTGGCTGTTGTTGACCCTAAACTATGGTGGATCTTTATGTACCCTCCGTCTGCTATTTGTAATGCGCCATTAAACACGGGGCGCTTTAAATGTTACGCATTTAATTACCATGGTAAATGAGTGAATCAATCATGTGCTTATACTCATTCTTGTTTAAGATATTTTGATCATCCTATTATTCAGTGTCCCAGACAAAACGTTTTTTTCCGAATAGGGCAGGCGGCAATGCAAGATTTCAGCAACCTAGGCCTCAGTTTAGACCGAGATTTCAGGGACGTGGTAACAATTCAGTACAGTATCCCAACAATCAGAATACGAAATTGTATATTGGTCAATATATGAAGTGATTATTTAGCAGAACACATAGTATTACAGTTGTTGACAAAAGTTTGTGTGTGTTTCTTTAAGAGATATTCTGTTAAATTTTCATAATTTTTATGACATTATTCCTATTGTAAATTATCGATAGAAGTGAGATTGTATTACTTTCAGACTCCGAACTGATGCGTCACCTATGGGATAAAGGTTGGACTCCAATAAACACAATTGAATTAAAAAAGTTTCTTGGGGATTATAAAAATATGGTAGAAGCCCAGCTCCTGCTTGAGGGGGTTTACTTTTGGTTTTAGGTTACAATATGAAGGTCCGCGTATTCAACTACCGCAAAAATTTGACGTCTGTTGAAATTTACAAGTCCGAAACTTTCGCAAAGTTGCAGTACGAGGTAAAACTTGGTAGGATTTTGGGTCCATTTTCAAACAAACCTGTATCGACACTCCGAATTTCTCCAATTGTGCTTGTTCAAAAACCAGATAATGGTTGGCGTCTTATATCCCATTTGTCTTATCCTAATGGTGGTAGTATTAATGATTTTATACCCGCAGATTATTGTAGTGTGAAATACTCTTCATATGACAAATGTTTTGGACATGATTTGGGCTCTTTGTAAGCGTGCGAAAATCGGAAAAATCGATATTCGCCAAGCCTTCAGACTTTTTATCATAAATCCAGCAGATTTTTATTTTATGAGTATCAAAAAGTAAAATAACAAAAATACCGAATTCCAAGGAAAATTCAAAACGGAAAGTCCTTCGTCAAATGGCAAAATCATAAGCTCAAAAACATCAAACGAATGGAAAACAACTGTCATATTCCTGACTTGGTACAGGCATTTCCTTATGTAGAAAATGTTGGATTAAACCTGGTTTTATAGCTAGCCAAACCTCTCCCTGTATGACAGTCGCATATAATAACATTATATTGACAACATTGTGTGAGCAAAACAAATGGAAATAAAAGGTT
>JAASAO010004283.1:0-13704 GCA_017311375.1 Mytilus coruscus
TTGTTTGCTTAAGCCCCGGTCACACCTTACCGGTTAGCGCGAACGGACGCCGAACGGATAACTTTTTTTCAATCCTTTCATGTCCGTACGACGTCCGTTCTTATCCGTTAGACGTCCGTCCGTATCCGTTTCATATCCGTTCAGCGTCCGTTTTATCCGTCGACGTCCGTTCTGTCCGGTGTAAAATTTTGAGCATATTCAAAACTTTGAACGGACGTCAAACGGATGAAGTGTCCGTTGAACGTCCGGTAGGCGTCCGTTTTAACGGTACTCGTCCGTTGCGTTTCCGTTTTGTATCCGTTACTTGTCCGTTATACATCCGTTGGAGGTCCGGTAGACCAATTCACCAACGGACTTCTACCGGACGTATAACGGATAAAACAGATGTGAAACGGACATGAACGGAAGGATAACGGATAAAACGGATACGTACCGAATGTAAAACGGATAAATGCCAATTGAAAATTTACATGTATTATTGCCGCCTTTAATTTTCCGCTTATCTTGTTTGTCCGTTTTATCCGGTACGCTTCCGTTAGGTGTCCGTTTTATGCGGTACTCGTCCGTTGGATGTACGTTCGACATCCGTTCTGTCCGGTACGTTTCCGTTTCTCGTACGTTGCATATCCTGTGTGTGTCCGTTAGGCATTCGTTACGCGTCCGTTTTATTTGATCAGTACACCAACGGACTCCCAACGGATTACAATTTTGTCAACGGAAAACTTTTTCATCCGTTCGGCGTCCGTTCGAGCTATCCGGTAAGGTGTGACCACAGCTTTAACGTTCAGTGGCAAGTATTTCATGCATATTCAGGACCAAACTTGGTTGGACAAAATCTGATTATTATGGAAATAAATTTTACTTTTACTTATTAAACCTAATAAAAGGTCAAACCCGAAAGAAAATGAACCCGGCGTAAGAAACTTTGAAAGGAAACTGAAAATTAAAAATATTAATTTACAAACAACTTTAAACTTTCAATCTTATGAAAATAATGTTAATATTTTCCAGACCAGGTTTTATTAAAGCAAAAATAAAAAAACGTTTCTTGAAATATAAAAATTTATAACGAAGAACAATTTATTTTAAAATTTTGATTTATCAAGTTGAATACCTTGTGCGATCTCTGGAAACATTTCTAGTTGTTGTATTTGGGGTTGACCTCAAAGGATGTTACGTTTTAAAACAATATTTTAATGAAGTATACAATTATTTTACCCTTTTTGGGGAAAGCGGGGAGGGCTTCCTTTTCCTTATTTATTTTTTACAAAATAGGCTTATAGTATTTTGAAGCATTCAAATGAAATGAAACTTCGGAATAATTTCTCCTCACTATATGTAGATTTGTCAAATGGCTTCATTTAAAAAAAAACAAAAAGTAAAAAACTTATTAAACAAGGTCTTAAAAAAAAACACCCCGATTCTTTGAAATATTTGATATTTCAAAGAAACCGATTTTAGTTTGTTTATAGCAAGCTTAAAACGGAGACATATATACACATGGGTCTGCTTATACGTATGTGTATACATGTATAACAGTCACAAATCACTTCTAAATATTTAAGATTAACGATGTATAATTAATGCACTACTGTTTTATCAAAAGTGACCAAGATGCTTGATTTTTCAAATTTTATGACATTTAAATTTTTCAAACACATTATAGTTTTTTTTTTTTTTTTGAATGATATACTTTAATTCAACTATATGTCAATTATGTTTCCTCTGTTAATGGACGTCATAACACTTTATAACGCAATATTCGCTTCCCCTTCAAAAGAGGTTGAGTCGAAAAAATATGTGAATCAGATGACGCATGAAGTGTATCCCGTATCAATTAAAATACACCTGTGACGTAAATCTTTTGTTCAAACTCTCCTTTATTTTTCAGGAATGAGAGTTATTTTCCATTGTTCATCTTCATTTATTCGGACGTTTTGCCCTTTGGATTTTTCCATTGGCACTTTCTTAAAAGAGTTCACCCATGGAAATAATTCTAAAGAAAGTAACGCGATATTGAATGAAGATGAAAACTTACTAAAGCGGCTGATACTGAATTTTTTTTAGATTGGGATCGTAGTAATACAATGAACACCAAATATCTCATTATTAACAAACAGCTTTTATTTGCGAGTCGTTATTGCATCATATACTATATAGTATCGTATTCACTAAAATTCAACAGCATTCCCCCACAATTTTTTCCGATGCAGATATTGGCTGAATTTCTGTCACGGATATATAGTATCAAGCTATCCAAGCGGGTAAAACGAATATTTTCCATTGAGTGCCATTCATCTTCTGTGCATCTTCAAAATATCAAATGTCTTAACTCAGTTGAATTATTTTGTAATACTGAACATATCAACACTATTCAATAATGAAAATTAGAGAAAATATATATTTCACTTTATGATTTGCATTTAATTTATCGTTTAAGATATATTTCCTTGAAATTTAAAATGTTTTATTTTAATTTTGTACAGCAAAATCGTTTGTTGTATATTGATACATACATTAAAAACAGAAAAAATACTCAGTTTCTACAATAATATTGTGGTTTAATAGAATAAATTATAGTTCAAGAAACTTAAACTGTCAAAATGGCGTATTCGGTATATTATTTGATTGTTCGTTGTTATAGTTTGAATTTACAAATGAATATAATTTGAGGGGTATGGATAACATTTGAATAAGGTTTGTGTTAAATATTGGGCCGGGTTTTATTCAATTTTCAAAAGAAACGCGTAACATAATCGAATTCAGTCACTGTTGTTAGATGTCCAGTGGCAAATATAACAGTTATATCGACAGTTCAAATGACGGCGTTATTCTTGAATTTTATTTCATCTGATGGAATGGTTTGAAATATAGAATCACATTTTGTTTCCGATATGACTTATAATCGAGTACACCTTTATTAGTAAAATAACCTAAAATAGAGTGTTACATACCTGGAAATTTTGTTCTAGTTGTACTATTTCATTTTCTCAGACGATTCTACATCCAATATTTATCAAACGAAAAATACACATAATCCATTAACATAATAATGCATACATACAAGGTTGTTTCCTCTTTCCCGAAATACCACTTAAAACACAAATACATATCCATTCAATCCCATTAAAAGACGTGCGTATCCAATGACTCAAAACATAAATCTGGATGAACTTTATTCAAGATCTTTTATAGTAATTATTCTACTATAAATAAGAAGTTGGGTATGAGTGCTAATGAGGCAACCTCCATCCAAGTCACAAGTATATGTAAGAGAATGATAATCCCTTTCTTCATGATTAAGTACGAGCGTTAGCTCAAGGCTCAAATGATCTCTTGATTGGTTGTATTTAAGAATTAGTTTGAATTTCATTGTCAGTGCAATGTTTATAATTAATGCATGACTTCCTTTTAGGCATTTCATTTATGGATTAGTTTTAGTGATGTAAGGGCTTTCTTATCATTTGGGAAATATTTAAAAAAAATGCGTTATACATATTAGGTGACACAGCAGAACAAAGAAAATGTAGGAATTGTATATGTTTCCTGGTTGTGAGTATGAATGTAAATCATCTAATATTTTAGTGAGAAATTATCCTTTTTTTAATTTACAGTTTAAATCAATTGATACATTTGAGTTCCAACTAAATTTTATTTAAATAACAGCCAATAATTTTATCCGGCTTTTACATCAAATACTATTTCATTATGTCAGGAAATGTTCGAATAAAATGCCTTTAAAAGTTTTAATATGTTCAAGACTTAAATTAAATTTCTGCTTTTTATTTTATCGGAATATTGAAATAACTATTCTTCCCAACTGCTGATCCAGTGATCAAAGTTTTGGAAAGCTGAAGATTCAGATATTTTTTATTTTAAAGTTGTTTTTCTTTATTTTTGCAAATGCTTTGATATTGTTTAATTATTTAGTAATTTGAAGTCTTTAAAATTTTCACAATAAAATTCACGGTACCAATTTTACTGCACAGTAAACTTCAACTTATTTTGAGTTTTGTTTGTTTCACAATTCAACTTTTAGTCAGTTTCAATCACTGTGTGATAAATCCTTTCAATCTGATAAATGTGCTTCGGGGCAGTTGTAACTCATTTATAGAAACTCTTTGTATTGAACTGTAAATAGACCCACATAATAGGATAATCCTTCACTAAGAACATGATTTACATTCATTCTTCACTATAAAGAGGCATAAAATCCTACAATTTCATTGGTCGAGAGCACTTTGCTATATTTTAATGTATAAAAGTTAACAATTATAGGTCAAAATACTGTTCATACATACTTCGTGAAGTGAGTATATGGTCAGCTTGATCTTAAATTTTGCCTGTGGATTATTGGGTACAACACAGGAAAAGGAAAGAAAACCATTACAAATGAAATGAAATTCTTTAAAATGTTATAATCTGAAGATTCGTTTTAATATTTAAGGTGTATTTTAAGTTAGCGAAAGTCTAAATAACTGTCCATTCCTGAAAATAATGGACGTCGGCCTCCGGGCCTCCGCTCCATTATTTCCCATGAATGGACAATTATTTGGACTTTCTTTATAACAATGTTTCGAAATTTAACGTTATATCAGATTTAAAGATACAATTGCTATTCAAAAATTATCGCAAGTATGATGTATTTATACCCCAAAATATACATTTACTGTTCAAACAAGATTTGAAAAGATTTGAAAAGTACAAATGCTCAAGTATGTATTGATACATGTATGTTGATAGTGCGCTACAGAATAAAAAGATATACATAAACAGTTGTGTCCGATCCAATGTCCCACGGGCTCATTTTTAACGTTTTGAACGTCGAGAAACGTGAATACACATAACGCACTGGTGTTAATACAAATAAATGACTTACAAAACCCACAGTGACTGGTGTTAGTATTAGATATAATACAAAGGTAACAAAGAAACAGGCCGGTAACAACTGTTGCCGGATAGTTTTCTGCACGAGTAGTCAGGTGAAGGTCCGAGGCGATAGCTGAGGACCTTGACCTGACTTCAATCGAAGAACTATACGGCAGTTGTTTCCGGCCTGTTTTTATACCTTTGTTCTGTATCTGACTTGTACGACGTTTGAAGAAAAGTAGTACATTTTGCATTTAGAAGAGGTAGCAAAATGTATCAGATTAGAAACTTAAATGGCCATATACCAGTTAATGTAAGTTACAGTTTAAACAAACTTTTTTTCACTTCCCTTCGGTCGAGAGTTTTTTCTCAAGAAATTCAAGAATTCTTATAATTTTATAAAAGAACAATGTCAAGTAAAAGATGAATGTGTATTTTACCTCCCAACCCGCGTTTTACAGTATATTCATTTTAATAATTAAAAATGTTTTAAGTTTCAGTTCAGATATATGATTTCTTGCTTCAAAATAAGTTTGAAAATTGAGGTGACATAACCACACAGCCTCCGTTGACTTCTTAGTTAAAACTCGATAAAATTGGAATGGGACCTTATTATATAATCAATTTTCTCAACTTATTTATTGTTACTAATATCCTCCCAACCCTAAAAGATCAACAACATATTCATATAAATGAAATCGAAAACCATATCAGTTAAGGTATCAAACTTTTGCTTCAAAATTTGATTGAAAAGTTGACATTTTGGCATTCGTTAGCAATATTTTAAACATGGCGGCCGCTGTTGGAAGTAAACAATGACTCGACATGCCGGTATTCATTTAGTTTTAATCAAAAGTAATATTTCAAATTTTATTGAAGTGTATTTAAGAAATTTCTTATTTCACCTTTTCTTTAATATATTTATTTGAAACAGTCTCTCGCACTCAAAATAAAGATTTATATGCATTAACCATGCAGTTTACATTGACAGCTTGGGCCGACTTGTGAAGATATATTTTGTAAGATATTTACGATGAAAATCGAATAAATGTTTGATGCATGCGTTTTCAGTAATTGTCTTACCTAAAGCAGCATAGCATCAAACATTGTTTCTCTTTGTTAAAGTGGATACATGCTGTTTGTTTTGATAAAATTTCGAAGCTACGTAAAAATGGCGACCAAATAATTTTCAAACGTAGACGATGTTCGACACTAATTTTACCCATGCAAATGATTCAATTTGATTTCACTGTTGATATTGCAATTAAGTATGACACGTTATTGTCATTTTAATAATACCCAAGGACATAGCTAGATTAAGGAGATATAAAGTCATCAACGTGATCAAAGAAAACAAACATGGCACCTAATCACGATGTAAGTTTTGACAAGACCTGTGTACATGTAGATTAGTATTGGTCGATTCTTATAATGAAATTAATTTATGCTATTATTTTATATCAATAAAAGAAAACCTCGAATGGATGATAACCGAGGTGAAATATCTATATTTTCAATTTTCTAATTATCCCGCTTGTAACCAGTAAATTTGACATAATTCTTATTAAACCAGTAACATGCAGAGTTATCGAACGTAACTATGACTGGAATAGTTGCATATGAATATTATACTAAAGAAATCGGATACGGGTCACGGACATTATATTGAAATGATAGGAATTTTGAAAAAAGTCTGTTTTAACTTTAATTTAAGTGATAGACAGGTTGCGGGACAGAAAATAAATATACACAACAATATACACCATTTAAACGAAACATAATGACTGTCGTTGCAAAAATCAAGGTTCCTGAGCTATTTTAAAAATCGAAGCGAGAGGGTTTTAACATTGCGGTATAAAATACAGGCTTACATGGCTTGACCGCCTGACAACTTTACGGAAATATCAGAGTGATTATAAACAAGGACTCTGTGACGGGCAACTTATAGTATCCGTGTTTTAAAGATTTTAATGATATCAAGCCAGTCCAGTTCAAACTATTATCACGTGGTACAATTCTCATTTACATATTATGAATATTAATTAGCAAAAGTACTACTAATTTCTGGCTATGCCCCTCATTCCCCTTAAAAATTATAAAAATCGTACGTTTGCTCCCAAATATATGAATTCAATATATATGAATTCAGTATATATGAATTCAATAACAATATAAATGTATCAAAAGAATGAATTTCCTATTTCATTAGTGAATGAAATGTTATGAAAAATGGATTTTGTGTTGTTATTAGATATATATAGGCATATATATTTTGGATTTTTTAAAATAGTTCATGCTTATAGGCTTTTATATGTCTCTGATAGTGTTGATCAGGATTAAACACGTGTCACAATATGATCCAATCGCAGCTTATCGTTCAAAATTGGTGACATAAGTTGAATGATTTTCTTCAAGATTTGCTGCCTATTTGAACATGTATTACACGGTCACTTTTATTTATAGGATCAATCGTTCATTAGTGAGTTGATAGGGATTTTATCTTTTGATTAGATTTGATTTTTAGATATATTTCCAGTCTTTTTATTGAAATATAAACGTCGGTACCAGCATTTCTTTACTTTCAGCATTGTCCAGAATACTATTCATGTCCATATATTGAGAAAAAAATACATTTACGGACCGACCATTTAGCTTCAAAAGGGGTATGTTTTTTCTGAGTACGAAAATTATTTAGTTTTCAACGCTCTCACCCAAATATTTTTTTTCGAAATTAGCACTATTATAAACGGTATTCGGAAAATCAGGAATCAGAACATTATTTTGTCATCTGCTTGACCACAATATATTTTTCTCATAAAATTGGGGATTAGAATATTTTTAGGAAAAACTATAACCCCTTTTGAAGTAAAATGGTCAATCTTAGTGTACTGATATGAATAATAATATACTGGAATTGTTTGAAAACATATAGTTATTGATGCCAACGTAAATATTTTAATAAAAAAGACAGGAAATATGTCGGTGAAACAAAAGTTCAAATCTAATTGAAATTAAAAGTGCCCATGAACTCACTGATCATGCACGAGTGATTCTATTTATAAAAAGTGTCCGTGTAACAACTAAAAATGTCCTTGTATCATCTCAAAAGTGTCCGTGTAACACCCGTTAGTGTACTGTTTTCTATAGCTCTGCTGGGGCAAAGTCGTACAAATACAAATAAATGACTTACAAAACGCACTAGTGTAAATACAAATAAATGACTTACAAAAACTTCCAAAGTTCAGAAAAATTAAAACAATGATTCCACTTGTAAAACCATTTTCATGTTTTACATGTGATGTTTGTGTCGAAACGACCGCGAGTATGCTTAAATCAATTCAAAGTTTGTATAATTTGTATTCATACGATGGGAAGGCCGGTAAGCGATTGAAATCCGAGTGTCCCTCGGTTCTTGTTTACTGACGAGTTTGCCTATAATGCAAATTTTAACAAGTAAAACGGCCATTATACCTACTGCTTCGATTGTTTTATCTGTTCCAAAATTAACGCAAACATTGACATTTTTTTATCAGAATCATAACGTTTAGACACTTTAGGAAGTCTCAATGATTACATGTAGATCATACCAAAAGCCTTTAAAAGACACATAACAATTCAAATATTATACAATTACTTTATTAAGAGAAGGAAACGTTCTTGTTAAACAAATGTCCTGCAGAAAATCTGTTTTACCGTTACTAAAAATAAAACGGCGTAAGCTGTTACGGTAAGTGACACCAGTATCTTCATAATAATATTTCACTTTTAAAACTTCTTTACTCTTAATGTTTATAAGCGCTGTCTATTTGATAATAAATTAATATTTACAATACACACAAGTCATGAATGACATATACGAGAAGTTTGCCACGTGTCGATAAAAAAACCTGCATAGCTTTATAAATCTTAAAACAAAAATTATAGATAACAAATAAGATTTTCTTTTGAATAGTGAACATACATTTTGAAGTTGAATAAAATTGTATGTCCTGAGTTCGTAGTTCTCTTTTGAAGACAAACCAACTGTAGCAACAACATTATTTTGTTGTATATTGTCAAATAAACTATTACAATGTCATTGCCAGTATTCACGCATCATCGCACACAGGTTTGTCCAATAGGACAGCTGATTGGAGAAAAGTTACAGATAGCCACGCCTACATTAAACTGATGTCCAATCAACTGCCTTCAGAAACATAAATTAAATAAATCAAACATGGATAAATTTACAGAGATTTGGTTGCGTATTCAATATTTCAAAAGTTTATAGACTCTTTATATAACTTAGAAATACAAAATATGACCGTAATGCAAGTTTTGCGATTTTTATAATAAATTCTATACATCGACGTGTAATGCCCGGGATCGCCATATGTAAAGTTTCGGCAGAGCTAGATAATAAAATTTCCACTACATAGTGTAGAAAAAAAACTAATTCAATACATTTGCAAATTGAAACAATTTCGAATTGTTATATATTCGTACAAAAATCACTTGAAAATATTTTAAATTAAAAATCAAATAGTTCTTTTACCTGCATGCAATCGCCAAAAATCATTAATGCCTTTTTACTCTAGTTGCAAAGACGACAATGCTCCTTTAAACTGTAAATTACATGAAAACAGCCTAAGGGTAAAATACAAGTGAATATACTACCATCCAGAGAAATAAGCTTTCCATAAAGTATTAAATCCTCACATCCGTACTTGAAATGCAAAACTCTGGATTCTTTTGATATTTACCTGAAAGATCACAAAGACAAATCTAACCCAACTTTCAAAGGTGTTTGCAAAAGGAAACACAAAAATGATTTTTTGTTGACGAGTAACACATTGAATTAGGAAATTTGACCGAATGAATGAAATAAACTTTAAAAGAATCAGTGCACATCTTTTTAAATAAAGTGGCGAAAACACGAATATCGAGTTACGTAGAAAAAAATGAATAGTTATGTTATTGTAATAATTGTTATGTCAATTTCATCAATTCAAAGATTATAGCTAGAAAACGACCTTCTTTATGTGCCTTTCCCAAGTCAGGAGCCTGTAGTTCAGTGGTTGTCGTTGGTTCACGTCTGTCATATCTGTTTTCGTAAAAATATTTATAAATTAGGCCGTTAGTTTTCTCAATTGAATTGTTTCATATTTCTCATGTCGGGGCCTTTTATAGCCGACTATACGGTGTCGGTTTTCTCATTGTTGAAGGCCGTACGGCTGCCTATAATTGCTTACATCCACTTTATTTGAACTTTGGTGGATAGTTGTCTCATTAGAAATTATACCACATCTCCTTATTTTTATATTAAACACAAATGATTTCCATGTACATGAATTCAAACATATCTATTAATTTCCATCTATAGATTAAATTCCTAAATACACAGGCATGGTTCTGATCTTTGGCAGTTCAGCGAACAATATTACATGAAATGCAGGATGATAATAATCGAAAGCAAAATGGGAAGATTGAATTTATAAAATCAGAATTCAAGTTCAAGATTCAAATTATGTTTTGGAAAACAGCAACATACATGTTTTGATTTATGAATACGACTAATGTACTTAACAGTTAACAATTAGCAATGGTAGTCTTGGCAGCTTGCTTTCCCGAGTTCAGGAGGTTTTTTGTTCAACAACCCAACACGCTCAATCGAGATTCGTATTTTCTTCTCTTCCACAAGCACACAGTATTTTTGAGTAAAGTTGGAACATAGGTTAATTTGGCTCGAACTCACAATAATGTCTTCTGGTAGACATAACATATCTAAGTGTCATCGATTTGTAATACTTGCCGTTGGACGTTAAATAGTAACCAATCAATAAACGACGATACAATACAATCAATGTATTTCTATGAATCATTTAATGACAATAAAAGACTTGAATTTAAAAGTATGATAGAAAACCTTTAATTTAGTGTTATTACATGCATCTTTTTGTCAAATGAAAATGTTATAAACTGCTCCCGGTTATCTGTACACGTCAGTTTGTTACAATATTTCATAGCTCTTTACAAATTGTGAAAATTCATAAAGAAAATAAATGTTCCCATGGGAAAACATATGTTCCCATGGGAAGGAGAAATATTCCCAGAGAAAAGATTTTCCACGGGAAGAAAAATCAGTTCCTTGGGAATAAAAATTCCTTAGAAATTTAGAATTTCCCATGGGAACAAACTATTTACTTATATTCCATGGGAAATTGTAGTTCCGATGGGAACTTTGAAATTTCCATGGCAAAGTATTTTCCCATGTCAAAGTACTTTTCCCATGGAACCTCTAATATTCCATGGGAATTTTCAAATTTCCATGGAAATGTACTTGAATACTGTATACGTAGTGACAACAGTGACAATAATGACATGTTGGGACATATGGGAAAATAATTTTTTATCAATTATCTATCACTTGTCCAAAAATATTTTTGTTATCTTGTAAAACAAGAAAGTCAGATTTGCCAATTCTGGAAGTCCCGCACAGTGTTATACATAAGTGATAAAGCCGTTTTTGATGATAGTATTTATGGGAATATTGCGGATTCCGATATTGAACCACATTGCTTTCATCTAAAAATAAAATTTAATGTAGTTGTTTAATTCTATGGAAGTTTTTCTGACTTATCGATTTCAGTATCCGATATTTTTGTGAATAGATTGTCTCCATTAGTATATATAACAAAAAATTACCGCGGTTCTGTTTTTTTTTTTTTCAATTGTCCCATTTTCCTGAATTCTCACGATTGCAACAATTGCTGATGAAACACTAAAACAAGAAGAAAAATATGAAGATTAGAAATATGGAATTACATTGTTTATTATAGTTATATTGTAGCTGAAATTCTTACTTCTTATATAATAATGGATGCATGATGTATTCAAATTAGACAGTAACCAATCAAAATAATTGTCTTTCATGTATCAACACAAATGTATAGGAATTTATTTAGTTAGATTAATAAAAATTTGGTAAGCAATATAATTTTCCATAAAGAATTTTTCGAAATTCTAAACAAAAACAAAATTGATTCTGCCTAGAGTGTTTCTTCCATAAGATTAAGGAATATTATGGCTTCGAATTCCTTTGTGAAGATGAAGATACCTCAATTGTTCATACACATACATCGTAAAATTTACCTATCAAATATCTAGTGTCCAACTACCTGTTCCTAGTTGTTTATTATCTTTTGTCCAAATATCAATTCGCGTTTGCATAGGATAGACATCTGTAGTTGATGGAAAGACTTTTCCTCTCTTCTAGATCCACAAAAACCTTACCTTTGCTAAGAACAACGGTGCGTTTATCAACTACATGTATTACAATCTTCGTTTTCATTTTGAGTGTTTTCTTATTGTGGTGTTAATTTTGTACTAAAGGAAGATTATATTATACCTTTTGAATTGATCGTTCTTTATGCTAAATGAATTAATTGACAAACAATGACACTATCTAAAGTGTATATTATTTTTATTTTGTTCAATCTTTTGATAGAAGGTTATTTTACACAAAATGGGTTACGCTAAAGAATTGACAAGAAGTTGAAGACTCGAAAACGATGATAAACTTGCGAATAACGTCACTCGTTGATTATCGTTTACGAATCCACTACTTCTTATGACTTCTTTACTTCAGATTGCATTTTATAAAATGGGACGAATGATACAGTACAAGTGTGTACTTACATGTGTATAATGAGTTTCATATCTTAATAAACAATTTAGTCAGAAATTTTCCTTGGTAATATGGCAACAGGGTGGAATAATAATAGTTTAAGTACAAACTAAAGCACGGTGCATTCATATTATTACTACTTATATGAAAGAACCTATTAATCATTAGTTATATTATTTTGATTATAATTATCTGTAGATCAACTATCATTTTTTATTATTACCATTTTTTTTTTAATTATTATTATTCTTTATTATTATTATTTTATTATTATTATTATTATTATTATTATTATTTTATTATTATTATTATTATTTATGTATGTCGTATGCAAGTTAACTACTAAATTGAAAGGTTAGATATTTGTAGGTTTGTTAAAACTTCACAGACATGTCAGAAAACTGATGAATCTATATCGCTTCACGAATGTTCAAAATATTATCTACAACATAACGAAACATCTTTAGTATTCGATCGAGAACTTGACAACTGTTCAGCAGTATACCAAGATGTCCAAACATCAATTAAAACTTTATGTAACGATATCAACAACTCGAACATTTGCACCTTTCATCTCCGAAATTAATTAAGGAAGACCAAAGATGCTTTCAATCACACTGGCTTTCGGTCGAGTACAAATGTGAAGGTAATTTTCTTACAGAGTAAATAACATTATAATTGTGTTAATATGCATAAGAAAAATAAAACCAAATTTAAATAAGTATAAAATGTTTGGTTTCATACTTTACTATAGATTATAGCTTATGAATGTGCTGATATAAACTCACCACAAGCGTAATGTAACCATGACAGACTAATTAACAAAGGGCAAATAATTCATCAATAAATCAACATCAAAAAGACTGAACAAGACTATAATGGGAAGACATTTCTATTTTACATAGAATATAAATCATAACAACAATATTTCATCTCGAATGTCGCAGAATGCTAGACAAAGGGATGCTAATTCAACGACCACGGCTTAAGCGAGTTTTAAAATAGAAATAAGAAGATGTGGTATGCGTGCCAATGAGACAACTCTCCATCCAAGTCACAATATGAAAAAGTGAACGATTACATGTATAGGTCAAAGTACGGCCTTCAACACGGAGCCTTGGCTCACACCGAACAACAAGCTATAAATGGCCCCAAAATGACTAGTGTAA
>JAASAO010003120.1:0-12346 GCA_017311375.1 Mytilus coruscus
GTAGCACTGAAATTTGCTGTATTTAATTAAAATCACACAGTTCATTATTGTGTTTTGAAGTCTTTTTCCCATACAAAGCTATGTATATATCTATAGATGCAAATCTATTTTCACATTTGTTTCTTTTAAATGTACATAATGTATCTAAACATGTAAATGAATGCTTCCAGTCTTAACTCTTACCTAAGTCTGACATGGAAGAAAACCTATGCAACAGAATGTATACAAATTTAAAATACTGACATGCTCTGGGGACTCTCTGCATAAGCTACTGCTGGATCTAAATTAATCTTACATGGCCGGCCATATGCTCTTACAAACTGTGCAGGATCTAGTTTCTGTAACGAAAGATATCAAATCATGTTAATTAAAATAGAAACTATCAAAATCTTTTCACTAATCCAATATGAACAAGTAATATCTTATCCATAGGCTCTAAAAGGTTAAAGTTGAAGACATCTCTTTCAAAGTTTGAAAGACGCCTTCATGTTGACCATAACAGAATATCTATGCAACATATGATCAAGGATATATGTTCTATATGAATTAACAAGAACTCACTCTACCTTCTTTGTTTAAAAATTATCACACTAAAGAGACTTATCACTGGATTTTACTCAATGAGCAACATAGAGTGTGCCACTATTGGAGCAGGAATTCTCATGCTTCTGGAGATTCATCAGTTCATTCCTGGTTTTATAGTGGGATTTATGTTGCTGACTCTTCAAGTTTTCTGTTTGATGTTTTGTGGACTGGTCCTATTTTTGTTGTTTCTTTTTGACATGATGTTGTCTTGATATTGTTCTGCTTTAAAGCTGTTTCTGGATTGTGTGTTTCTTTTTGACATGATGTTGTCTTGATATTGTTCTGCTTTAAAGCTGTTTCTGGATTGTGTGTTTCTTTTTGACATGATGTTGTCTTGATATTGTTCTGCTTTAAAGCTGTTTCTGGATTGTGTGTTTCTTTTTGACATGATGTTGTCTTGATATTGTTCTGCTTTAAAGCTGTTTCTGGATTGTGTGTTTTTTTTTTTACAGTAAATACTTTGAGGTTGACGCATGTACTTGGAGTTGGAAATGTTTTACCTCCATGGCCATCAGCATCTGAGTTTTTCATGGGTTTATTTGGGTATCTTTTTACTTTTTTTTCATCTAAAGTTATTTACAGTATTTTGGAGTAGAATTATATTGCTACACTTTTTTATTGTTCTTTAATACATGTAGAGATGTACTTAGTACAAACATGACAATGTAACCCGTACATGAACTTACAATTTTTTCGTAAAATTCTCGTCTTCTTTCTGCTCTTTTCTTATAATCCACCATCAAACCCCTAATTTTCTTTTCTTGTTTTCTTGCTTCTTGCCACATGATTGTAAATATCTGTTAATAAAGTAGTCACAATCAATTTTATTTGATTTTGGCATGTTTTGAATTACTACATTATAAAAATTCTTTTTTGCCTAATAAATGGGATAGGTATGTGGGTATAAAAATGAAGTTCAATCAAACAATATAAAGCATTTATAAAACATCTTCATGGTAAAAAAAAAAACAAACAGACATCCACACATGTCCCAAGACAGGATCCTGTGATGCAATCAAACAAAATAGATATTAGTTGAAAGATCCCAGAGTTGTTCAAATATATACAAATATTTATTAATTATTTACGAACATGAAATTTGAGTTCAATTTATTAATAGTAATGATCTTTGGTTTGAGTTATTTATTGAGCTCATGGGGCTGGATACAATAGCAGGCCTGTAATTTTTCACAAAAGGTTGCACAATTTTTGTATCCACATGTAACATTGTAAAATGTAGATTATCTAGATTTACATAAGCAGAGACGTTTAAAAACCAGATTAGCAACAATGTTTAACATCTAATAATTTATAACAGAAAATACTAAATAATACCTCTACTTCTCTATCTGACATGAAATCATTTAAATATTCACTTTTAAATTGCACCATAAAAACAAAGAAGAAATATCCAAAGTCCCAACACCATGCCTCTTTCTGTGACTTTGTTGAATTTTAATATGTGTTGTAAATTTTTACTATCATTGTTCGTAAAATATGAAACTTTTCGTACCATATTTTGGAAATATGACCAAAAAAGAGAAAAAATTTAAAAGCAGAAGGGATACATGTATGTCAGACTTTTTTGCCAGTACATGAAAAAGTGGTAGGTCGTAATTTCAATGGAGTTGCCAATCTTTGCCATTATATGTTCCCTCCTTAAGTCCTATGATTTTTTATGAAATGCTAGCCAAGACCTGCGACATAATATATTAAGCCCTTCCCACATGTCCCAGCCAGAACTAACTGGTCATGCTAGTTAATGAAAACAAACAGGGGTACAGAATTCGTGAATTTATAATGTGAAGGACATTTACTCCTTGTGAAATATAACAAAATTTCAATTAATGACTTTGGGTTACACTTGAAGGCTTTTAAAAAGAAATAAACCAAAGTCTGACAGGTAGTACACAGCATGTAATATATATATCTTAAGCATCATACAATTATCTAAAGTTGCTTTCATCCACATTATTTTAACTCCTGTGGATAGTTGTCTCATTAAACACACATGTAAAATGTTAAATAAATATAGATATATATATATATATATATGATCTCCTTACTTTAACCTTGTTTGAGCTTATAAAGCTCAATTGGGCTATATCCCTTTAACATGGTTGATACTTTTCAACTGAAATTTTCAATTTCTGCAATAATACTTGGAAGCATAGTTGCCAGCTCACACACATTGAGCTTGTAATACTTGCTTTTTCAATTGTTTACATGCACTTTTTTAAAAGCACATGGTATTTACACTCATTTCATGTCTTTACAACTGCTCAACACTCCTTAAATATGTTACATACATTTATTGTATATTCCAAATTCAGAAATGATACAGATTTTTCAGTTTTTAGTAATTTACATTTGGTTCCAAATTCTCTAGGTTTACCATTGATAGTTAATTTTATCAAGGTTGTAAATTTTTTCCACTTCACAAGGTTAATCGTTAATATATAAGATAATAATGTAATATATTATGTTTCTTGACAATGATCAGTGTTTGGAAGAGGTTGAACTCAGGACAGGTAGATTCACACAAAGAGAAAGAGGTTATTTGTGCATAACAAAATGCTTGGGCAACAGAGTTTAACATGAAAAATAGATAGTGACCATGAACAGAATTAATTGTTCGTTTTTCACCCTTGTAACTTGTATATTGATATATTCACATTTACTTTGATCTTTTTTCAAAAACTCAAATTTACTTGAAAATTGTTGTTCAAAATCAGTCAAAGCCTTTTCAACTTTGAAGTTTCCTGCCAAGTGCAATTGAATCATGAGAAGACTATCAGCACTGAAGACACTCTTTCCAAACTTGATTATAGAAAAAAGTAATCATGAATAAGCATCAAGCTATGATGTTCTAACTTACCCCAATTTTTGACATTTTTAACTATTATGTCTGTTTGTTTTGCTCACACATGGACATTGTTGTCAATATAATGGAATTCTATGCAATTGTCATACAAGTGAAAGGTTTAGCTGGCTATAAAACCAGGTTTAATCCACCATTTTCTACATAAGGAAATGCCTGTACCAAGTCAGGAATATGACAGTTGTTTTCTTTCCTTGGAGTTCTGTTTTTTGTTGTTTTACTTTTTACAAATGTTTCCAAACAGGCAAATGTGGAAAATAATAACAGTTTACAGTACTTTTAGTGTACTTAAAGTTAAATGGATGATTTTCAGGACATAAAAGCATGGCATAGATTTTAACACCATTTGTCTTGACATGATTTCTCATTGGCAGAGGTTGGCAACTACATGTACATGTATGCTTAAAAGTTCAATCTATTAAACTTATGAGGCATATTCATGATATTAAATCATGATAATAAAGAAACATAACTGAATATTTCTGTGTACCAAACTATATTCTAAATATATTCAGCAGTTCTTAATTACACAAAATATATACCTGCAAAGAATTAGTTTGCACATTCAAATCATAAGTTAGTGAGAAAATGAAATTTCTCTCAAACAAGATAAGGTTACTGTCCCTAATACACCATGTTTCACTGCAGAATCTTGTGCCCATGTTCAGCGACTAATTTTGAGTTCTTTTGCTTAACAAGTTATGCTGGTTGACCTTGTGTCAATTGGTGTAAATGATATCATTGAAAAATCGCTTCTTATGTGAAGTTATAACATAAGCATTGTGAATTTGTGACATTGAAAATGTATGGGAAAATGAATGAATTTGAAAGTCACCTTACAATGATTATGTGTACCTTGTTTAATTTGATGTGATTAAACATCATGGTAAAACTACCTTAACAAAACGCTTGAACCTAAGAAATTACTTATTTCACCTTTCACATTTCTATGTTCAGTGAACCATGAAATTGGTGTCAAAACTGTATTTTTTTAAGTTCACATGATAATGAAGTCAGAACATGTTTCAATTAAGTTTCATAGGACCACAATTTCATGGTAAATAAACTTTACCAAAAACTTTAACCTGATCCCAAATGGACAAATAATCTTGACAGATGCATAGACCGATATTAAAACATAGATCACTATTTGCACGCAATTACTGGTCATCACAATCTTTCCCGTAAAATTTTGAAGTCACAAAAAAAAATCTCTGATGCCACCAGTCTGTGCCAAACTCTTTTGGTTTCTGTCTGACATTTGGTCAAACAGCATTGTAGGTTTTGTCTGTCCAACAAAAGCCAATTAATTTAGCTTATTGTGTTGTTTATATTTTTAAATGTACTGTGTTGTTTTGATGATATTCATGGTAAAAATTGCATATCAGGAAAGTCAGTCACGTTACGTTTCAAGGGCTTAACGGGGATAGCCCCTTGAACATACTTCAGAGTAAACATTTTACCTGGATGTTTTCATTTCTATCGATCTGTGCGCAAATTCCACAATCATATTAAAATACAATAAAAAGTCACAGAACCGAGACGGTGAAAACACTGGACATACAGACCGGAAATGACATTCAATTTGGTAGACCAAGGGGTGCATATTCCCAAAATAGCAATAATCAAAAGGTTCATGACTATGGCCCTCTACTACAGTAAGTGGAAATATCCATAGAAATGCAAAAGGGGATATTTTTTTATAGCCTTAGAGGTTTTTTATCCAGATCTAGCAGTCGCCTTTAAACTGCAGAAAAACAGAACTTATATAATTAAGGTGTTAGTGCGCTTCTTGAAGGTGGTCCCTCTAAAGTAGAAGTATGCTAATGGTGGAACTCGAGTGATTGAACAAATTATTGGCCTAATTATCCCATGCCGGCAGTGCGGCACAAACAAGCTGCGCGCAAATGTAAAGCTTGACAATTTCTCTCACCTGTAAAACAATTCTGGACAGTATGTGTCTCTCCTTTTTGTGCTCCTGTGGCTAATAACTATAAAATTGATTAATACTGCGCTAATATGGATCTAGCATTTCGAGAGTTCCATTTCGCTTCTGACGAATTAACAAAGGGAGTTAATCACCAACGAATCCGGGTCAGTTCGCCCTAATTCGCGTTTGCCCTAATACCTGTTCGCCTTTGGTCCGTTCGCCCTTATACCTGTTCGCCCTGGGTCCGTTTGCTTTATTTTTTAACTTATTTTGTTGTCTTGTTTGTGTAATGATTATTATTTGAAATGAGTATGTTAAAGTTTGTTGAAAGTTTAGCCGAAAATTTATGTTGTATTGCTGCTACCAAATAATTATTTTCCTTTTATCTGCACTATAGAGTACCAGGAATACAAGATATTTAATATAAAACAACTGAAGACCACATTATCTGTATTTATTTACCTTTATTGATAAATTTTAACAAAATTCATTAACAGTTATAACAAGGTCCAATTCGAACTTCACATCACACACCAGTCAGTATGTCTAAATTTATTTACACTATTATTTTAAAGAGCACACATATGTGTCAAAACGAACTGAGATCAAAGAAGCCAATCAGTGTGCGAAAAAAATCCTTTTATGTCTTACAATTCGTACATCGTTGTTTTTACTCATCCAAAGCTGACTTGTTTATTTTTAAAAAAATGTTACTTTCATTATTAATCCAACAAAGACAATTAATACAAAAGTAGGTGAGCTCAAAGACATCATTATTATACCTAATCAGCATTCTATATAACATAACAATCAACAGTCATTAAAATTAATTCTAAATAGAACAAATGTAAGAATGAAAACATTAATGCTCCAAAACAGGCCATTAATTTTTAAATATTTCCATGTTTTTTCATGAATTTCGAGAATATATTTTACTTTAATATTGATCATATAAATATCTTAATATGTTTAGGGAAAGGGGGTGGGGATTATGGTTTTTTCCTGAAAAAATATTCTGATCCCCAATTTGATGAAAAAAAAATATTGTGGTCAAGCAGATGACAAAAAAAAAAATTATTCTGAATCTAGATTTTCAAAAATAATTTGATTGATAGAGTCGAAAAACTAAGAAAAATGCTCGTTATTTGCGCAAACAAAATTTCTGACTCAGACAAAAAACCATAACCCCTCAAGTTAAATGGTTGCTCCCTATTATTAAGCCTTAATACCACTGTATTATTTTATTTTAAAAGTTTAAAAGTAGGGCGAACAAACCCAGGGCGAACGGACTCTATGGGCGAACGAATTTAGGGCGAACATGTAATCAGGGCGAACGGACCCGATACCATCACCAACAAGCTTTCGCCCCTTATGAAATACCTACTTTTGCCCCAAAATTCCTCGTCCTTCAATCGGTAAAATTTGTTTTTCATTTCCAATGCAAGTTTTATTAATTAAAAAACAAAAAATACATAATTGAAACCACTGAAACGTTAATTTGAGAAGAAATTTGTTATTAAGTTCCATTTTATTTAACTTGAAATCATGCATCCGAATCCTGGGTCGAAGCTGGGCCATAATATATTGACAGTATATTATTAGTATAATATAGTCCCAGGTCGAAGTCATACAAATGATTAATTTCAGTTTAAAAATGAGTATGTATAGGGTATAAAAGTATGTTGAAATTCATAATTTCTCACGTGGAGATAAGAATTCAAAAATGTTTAAACTGAGTTAATTTGCTTTTAAAATAATAATCTCGTACCTCTTTGAATTGCATATCTGTAATACAAAAATCGTTTTACTGTCAAAATTGGCTTTCGCTTACCTAGAGCCAGAAAAATAGCATATTTTCGATTTTGCCGGCGTCGGCAAATTTGCCACTGTCTTAACTTAAATATCAAACTAATGCCGTGAGGGAGATAGCAACATATAACATCTATTATGTAAAATGAATGTCTCTCTAGTGCCATCCAATTTTCTGTCCTAATACCCAAGGTAGTGATCATCGGGAATATATTACTCATTCCTCTCATATCATGACTTCCATTCCTGAAAAGTTTCAGGCAATTACTGTTGGAAGAAATTCTGCTGAGAAAGCGACTGTTTTATTATTAGTTGTGTAAACATCTCTCGTGAAATAAAACCACTGTTAAACAATTTAAGGAGTAGAATGATAATGATTACAAGTTAAGTTTTAATAACCATATATTAAGATATATGTAAACGGGCTGTGCAACAGATGAAAATTTAAACCCGATATGAGTACTAAGTTGAGTAAAATAAATAGACTTACTATTTTTGATTTATAGTGTTTAATTTTCTTTTTTTTTCCATTAATTTGTTCAAAATCAAATACTAACGAAAGAAAATAATACAGGGGAGATTTGTATATGTAATATCATAATCATTGGGTTTCAAATTGATAAGTCATTTTGACTTTATTTATCCACCATCTGAAATCCATATCTAAATGGGGACGTCTACATACTGTGACTTATTCAAAACAGAGCCATCATATTTATCAAGGAAGACTAAAACAACAAAGGATCAATAACATGGATGAATAAGGAATTAAAACTTGAGCCAATAGAAGAACGACCACCCAGTGTTATACAAGGTGCCGGGTTGTGGTGGTGGTGCCGGCTCTACCGTCAACAACTTTTTCATCCTACAAAACAAGATACCAAGACCAAAGAGGTTAAATCACAGGGCCGGTTAAACATGTTAAATCATGTGGAGTCATGAAGGCAGATTCCTCCTATTGTAGACAGACCAAAAGAAACCTATCTTTTATTAGAAAATAGTTTGTTTGTTTTATACTTGTTTTCATTTTCTATTAATCTATAACCTACTGTTAATTTATTGATATACATGAAAGTACAAAATATAAAAAAAAAATAATAATAGCGAGAAAAAAAAAGCCATAATACTTTATTTGATAGTTCTTGTCTCGATACCTGACACCTGTAACGACATCGTAGAACAACTGTCGTACCCATGACCTCTCAAACATGTCAAAGTTCGTGCAAACAACAAAAAAGCAAGACAAGATTTACAACTGAATAGGTCGAACATAGCCTAAATTGTCAGACGATAGGTTATAGGAATTATTGACCTTATCTAGCGATTTTTACTCTTTTTTAACGTTTTGGGTATGATACGATATATAGATATTGACTAAAAAAAAATTATCAGCAAGGCATGATCTACGAGTAGGCCAACAAGGCGGAAATAGTCATTTAACTTCTTCCAGGATATATTGACCTTGAATGACAAATTTTACAAATGTTTTGGGCAAAAACTATAATACAATACAATACAATACAATACAATACAATACAATACAATACAATACAATACAATACAATACAATACAATACAATACAATACAATACAATACAATACAATACAATACAATACAATACAATACAATACAATACAATCTATGCAGGTGAATGACACAGTATACAAATAAGGAGATGTGATATGATTGCCAATGAGAAAAATATCCACCAAAGTTTAAATGAAGTGGATGTAAGCCATTATAGGAAACTGTACGGCCTTCAACAATGAGAAAACCACATACAGTAAAGTAGGCTATAAAAGACCCCGACATGAAAAATATGAAACAATTCAATTGAGAAAACCAACGGCCTAATTTATAACAAAACAATTTACGAAAAACAAATATGACAGACATAAACCAACAAAAAACACCCATTGAACTACGGATTCTTTAGAGCCTCTAAAGAAAACAAATAAGTTAGTTAAATGAATGTATAAATATGTTCAAATGTCTTTCAAATAAAAATAACACTCTATACATTTTGTGCGTCCGAAATGCTTTTCTGTATTTATCTTCACCAATAACCTGAAAGCTAAACATTTGAATGGGAGGTGTATAAATACGTAGAAACGTTTGGAGCTACATGACCAAAAGTTTTAAAAAGTAAAATCTAACGAAGAGTATAACAGAAAATATTATAAAATCACTAATTCTGTATTAATAACCTAGTTTAGAATTAAGACAATGTATGAAGTCATACAGATGAAAAATCTACTTTCTATTTTTTTTTCTAATCGGCAAAGTGACACCTTTTGGCCTGTGGAAAAAGTAATGATTGCCATTATTTATACAATTTCAAGTGACAATATTACCGTTCTCTAAGGCAGTTTTAATTTTTTTAAAATGTAAATATGTCACAGCATTTTTATTTTTAACGCCCTTCAGTCTTCAGCTCTAAAGAACACATGATGCTTTTCATTAACGAATTTGACGGTCATCTAGAATACATGACATCCTTGCATTCAACTTTTGTGTTAGGTGATTTTTACCAAAAAAAACCTTCATCTTTTAACCTTACTATTACACAATTTGTTTTCTATTTAAAAAAAATCTTATGAGATACGTAAATGAAACTCAAAATTCACATTCCTGATAGAAATATATATACAAATAATGATATCAAATGAAAAAGTATAGTTTCTGTCCAAATATATATTGGTTTAAATAAATTTGCATTAGCACACGGTAAAAATCCGAAGGGTTTGGTAAAAAACCTAGCCTAATAACAGATGATAATTAACTTAGAGTCATCTGCTTGGTCATTTTATTGTTGTGGTGTAATCAAGACATTATTTTATCATAAGTGCAATTTGTACTTAAATGTTAAAAAATCAGTTGAGAGACCAAGTCGGGATACACAGTCAAATACAGACCGACAGGGAACGATACGACACTATTATTCATTTTTTTTTAATATGCTGAGTCAAAACATGTTGTATCAGTTAGCCTTGGATGTTAATTTTTCCTCTTAAACACTTTGATTGAGTCGAGTAGAACACAGACGCATTGATACGTTCATAACATGACACCGGTGACCCAACACGTGTAAATCAACCGTGCCAATAGTACACGCAGTACTTTGATTTGCGATGCAATGGCAAATGTATGGTGTACAATGTGTACCAACACTGACAGTTTATGCATACATCATAAAAGTATCGAACATGTTGTTTAGTCACATCTTGATTGAATTATTTGTTTTATATTTGTATATATTTTTACCTAAACAAGCAAGTCGTCCCTTACTCAACCTGTTTCTATCGCCAAAATTTAATGAATATTGGTCATGTTGTAGCAGTACTCATCAATATATTTTTTCACAAAATTTGATAAAAACTTCATCAATTGTGATAAACATCTTGCAAAAAGATTTTATTGATATATTTTAAATTTTTTTTGGCCAAACTATCAAAAAATTATTGTTTGATTATATGGAGCGCAGGAACCTCGTAGGTGTACGTTTTTCTTCATCATAGTTGTATGTTGGCGCGGATGAATATCTCGAAAAACGGAAATACAGTATAAGTTTAATAAGGGAAAAAATAATACTTATAAATGTAATAAATACCACCCATTTATATCAATAAGTAGTACATTTCAATTAAAAAACATCAGTTATCGTTATTTATATAAACAAACTTTTTTCATCGATTGCCCTAAGTTTTGGTGGAATAGACAATCTAACTCCATTGTTACAGGACTGAAACACGGGAAAACACGGAAAAGTTGATTCTTTGGAATTAATTGAAAACGTGAACATTAAAATGGTTATGGCTGATCACAAAAACGCGGCAGATATAAGAAATGGAAGGCGATCAAGAGGTGCTAGTCCAAACGAATTTTCAGACGACAGTAGCGGAGAAGATTCGGATCACGGTAAGTTTGACCAGCATTCATTCCGGCGTTTAAAATAAAAGACGTTAAAAAAAAAGAATGTAAAAAAAAAAAAAAGAAATTAAAATACAGAAAAAACAAAAACATAGACGTTAGGGAACTACCATTTAACTCTGAAGTTGTGGGAGGGTTAATGTTATTTTTTTTCCAAAAAAAAAACAATTCTGATTCCAACTTTGAAGAAAATAATATTTTAATAAAATTTTTATACAGGGAGAATGATCTTCCAACTGATGCTTTTTCCTGTACAAATTAACCGTCTCGGAGGAAATAACTTAACGCAACTATGTCCTATGATGCTTTTTCCTGAATGACTCAGGTCATCCGGGGTAGCTCATTCATAAAATCTAAATCGACCTTATCGCTATTTGGGAATCTGCGACACTTGACCCGAGAATCTGCGACACCTGAACTATTGACGTCATACAACAATCACTTTTTCTTTGTGGCGTCAGACATTTTCTGTTGTGACGTAAAATTTACGGGAACCTTTGTGATGTCCAGTTATGGTGGACAAATAGCGATAAGGTGTATTGGAAACTAGTCTATATTAACTATTGACAAGTTTTTGCCTTTACATTTAATGTTGAGTTCTTTCGCGCTTTGTAAGACAAAACAATTAATTATTTGATGTGTTCATGGTTCCAAAAAAAATGTTCAGATTGGAAAAAAAAACATTACCCCCCACTCAAAGTTAATTGGTCATTCCCTTTCTTTCTCTTTAGAGTTGCTTTGTAAAGTAGTACAGTCTTCCATATATTGTATTGCTATTTGTCCACCACTAGTGGAGATCACAGATTTTCCTGTAAATTTGATTAATTTATTAGTGGTTTATAGCTCAGCTTAAGGCCTCCTCGGAACATTTTAAGGTCCCCACTATGTATTGGTTACCTAAACTACACAAAAAACCCGTAAAATATTGTTTCATTTCGGCCTCTAGTAAGTGTTCTACTACTTATCTTTCTGTGCTTTTAACAAGTTCCTTAACTACTATCAAAGAACTTATCATTAATTTTTGTAATAAAACATGTTTAGAGACACACACATGTTAATTTTTATCTCTTAAGAAGTAGCTCCTCACTATCCTACTACCTGTCGATACATTTATTTTGGCATTGCACAAGTCATGTCTTCTCTGACTGTTCATGACGTTAAAATACTAAATCCCTGGGATGTGTTTTAGTTGATTTTAGTCTCTGATGCA
>JAASAO010001092.1:0-27223 GCA_017311375.1 Mytilus coruscus
AAATCTGATTCCTATCTGAGTCCAAGGATATACGATGTCATTGATAATATTGGGCAAGCAACATTTGTGAGCAAATTTGATTTATTGAAAGGTTACTGGCAGGTACCACTACTGGACGAAATAACAACTGTCCATACCAGTAACAGTCGTTCTAAGACTGTTAATGTTTGTTAAAGTTGTAACAGTTGTAAAATTTCACTGTTTCAGTTATTTTGTGACTGTTCCAACTTTTAAAGTGTTTGTCTCCAACATAAATCGACTGCAACAACGCTAGAAATAGCTGTCACAGACATTAAAGGACTGATACAACTATTTTCAAGTTGTAACAGTTGGATTACAACTGTCCCAACTCGAAAAACGTTGTAACAGTCATAAATAAACTGTTTAAACGCCGAAAATGTTGTCACAGTTATAATACGACTGTTGCAACCTTTTGAAAGTTGTTACAGTTATTTAATAACTGCCCCAACACGCAAAACGTTGAAACAGTCGTAAATAAACTGTTTAAACGTCGAAAAGGTTGTTACAGTAAAAATATGATTGCTACAACCAAAGTCCATTATACAGCCATAGTTAATTTATAAGTGTCGCTACTTTCAAATATTGGTAGTCATTTTATAGACATAAAAGTCACGGATACCAAATTTCTATCTGACAGTCCGGGATAGGTTAAATTATTTTTAATAAAATTATATCGTGTGCAATTTTAAGAAGGTTGTTATAAAAAAGACACAACTGTCACACCCATTTAATACATTCATTTAAATAGAAACTGATTGTAAAAAAAAACATACTGAAATATCTGCCGCTGAAGATTTTGGGATTCCCCGCTTATCTAGTAAATTTGGTAAACTAGTAGCTTATTTAACACTCCCTTGTCTCGCATCTCTTCGAAAAAAATCAGACCACCGCTAAATACCTGCAATTTCACACGGAACTGGTCTATTATACGCATTTAATACTTAAACACATACATGCACTTGTCAGATAAATTGAACAAGGTGTCTCAATTTATTTGTAAACAAATGTTTCTTTATATATATTAAATTAACTGTAACAGTTGACACTTTTCGAAATTATCATCATGACGTTTTAATTTTTATAACCTAGTTGTGAAATCATTCATGCATGCAAGGTTTTACCTCCAATACCCGTAGATTTACGAATCACAATACTTCATAATAACGGTCAATATACTGTAAACCCAGCGGGAATATACACACTTGTCAAACTTATCCCCGTATAAAACTGCTTATTCCCGAGGGCTTATTTCATGGACACTTATAGAATTCAATTGATTGTTTTAAGCTCTTAGGACTATTAGAAAATTACAAAAAATTACCGTACTAACCATTTTGATTTATATGTAAACAAAAATCTAAGTTATGCTGAACATTCAACGCATCTTTTGTAGCTTTGGAAAACACTAAAATATTCGTAAACGTCTTGTATCTAAATTCAATTTATATTATTTTACCGTTTTTTTGTTGTTTTGTTTTAATAGTCTAGTCAGATTCATTCAACTTTGTACTGTTTATTGTACCGAACGGTGTCTATTTGAAGTGCAAATGTCTTAATTATTAGCTCTCCACATGGCATTATTGAGGCAAACATTAACCCTCGATTTAATTTATATTTCAGTTAATTTATATTTCACCCGGTTTTTCTCAAATAACATAAAAAATAACATATCTAAACATATAAGTGAGGTTAATGTACCATGTGTACAGAGTTCTATTTTTTTCTGAAAAAAGTTCGTTGGTGGATGATGAATAAATTAAATGACAGGGAACTACCTTACCCTAATAACTATTTTATATTGTAGTGATACAAATCAGTATACTCTGGTATATAACAGTAACATGCATGTATACATAAATAAGGCCGTTAGTTTTCTCGTTTGAATTGTTTTACATTGTCATTTGGGGTCTTTTATAGCTGACTATGCGGTATGGGCTTTGCTCATTGTTGAAGGCCGTACGGTGACCTATAGTTGTTAATTTCTGTGTCATTTTGGTCTCTTGTGGAGAGTTGTCTCATTGGCAATCATACCACATTTTCTATTTGTATATGTGTATGATTTTCATCCATTTGAATATATCATTTTATATACATGTATATTCTACTATCATACTATTCTAATATAAGTGCAGTGCAAGTGCATGGTAGACACTCTTCTGTAATAATTCAATTTTTCTAATAGATTGGATTTGAGTAGGCATTCATCAAGTCCTGCAAAACATTCTTGAGATATTCTTCTGCATGGGTTAACATAATTTAACACTGATCTAATATTGATTAAATTTTGTTGGTAGTCATATGTCATATATGGTATTTTGGTTCCCTATTTTTTTTTGTATACACTGTATATCAGTCATGTCAGTTTTTTTATATTTTTCTTTAATACTAGAATGGTACATGAAGGTTGGACCACCCTAACACAGGTTTATTTTTCAATGTCTGTAGTATGTTTTGTTGCTTGCTGTTTATCATATTTGTTTGTTTGTAGCTTTTGTATATAAATCCAACTGTCATCACTGTTGGGTTTCTCATCTGATTTGTTTACATTGACGGTGTTGCATGCATGGCTGAGCCCTTTATAGTGTGCTCATTATGAAGTATTAGTTTTGGTCATTGTTGAAGGGTGTGCAGTAACTTATTATATAGTTACTAACAAGTACATCACTTAGTCAACATGGTCTATGGTTGATGGTTGTCTCATCGAAATTCATACCACATCTCCTTATTCAAGTTAATTTACATTATACAAGCCTACAGTGCAATATTATCAAATGAAGGTTGTCTCATTGTTGATAGTTCTCGGACTATTGTAACACAAGAGTGCACATGCTGAAATGTCTCGCCTTCTTTACTAATCATTGATAACATGTTGATAGTCCTAAATATAAAGCTTTATTACAACCTTAACTGTCACATAAACTTAACATTAACCAAGAAAACTTAACATTGATCAATGAACCATGAAAATGAGTCCAGGTCAGATGAACCATGCCAGGCAGACATGTGCAGCTAACAATTCTTCCATACAACAAATATAATTGACCTATTACATATAGTTTAAGAAAAACAGACCAAAACACACAAATTTAACACTAAGCAATGAACCATGAAAATAAGGTCAAGGTCAAATGAAACCTGCGTGACTGACATGTGCATCATAAAATATTTCCATATACCAAATAAAGTTGACCTATTGCATATAGTATTAGAAAAAAAAGACCAAAAATCAAAAACTTAACTTTGACCACTGAACCATGAAAATGAGGTCAAGGTCAGATGACACCTGCCAGCTAGACATGTACACCTTACAATCATTCCATACACCAAATATAGTAGACCTATTGCATACAGTATACAGTCAGAGATATAACTCTATAGGGTTATTACAGAAAATAACTTGTGTGTTATTACAGATACTTTCATGAGTTGTCTACTCTTTATTCCTTAAATTTTCTAAATCTGTAATAACATATGTTTGTTATTTGTAAAATTATTTCATTTATAGTGGCCTCTAGGGATCTGTTGAGACTTTGCACAGAAACTAAATGCATAGCCTTGATAACTAATTTTTTAATTAAATTAATACATTTTTGATTAACCATGGTAAATCAATGAGACAATGCTATTAAGGGATAAACATAGCTGTGATAACAAGGCTCAGTTATTAAAGGAATTTAACTTATTATATAAGACACTTGGGAATTACTGAGAAACTTGCACAGAACCTCATTACATGCTCTGGTCATTATTTCTTACAATAAATTAAAATACATTGTAATTAAGCATGATGTACACTCCCGACAAGATGATTCCCGCAAAGTCCATCTAAAGACGCGGACTATCGCGACGGGGAAATTATATTTTCACCTATAATATGCCGCGAAAAGTCCATTATGATCGCGGACAGGTCAATTTTTTATCGTGGACCTTCGTGGAAATCAATAGAATATCTATTGTAATAACGCTGAATTTTATGTTATCGATAAAATATAACGTTTAATTATTGTTACAATGAATGTGCATGAGAATTAATTGTGGTGATAAAAGCTAATAGCGAGAAAACAATATAATTGTCAGTTTATTGGTTGTGTGTATTGTTATTTAAAATCACATTGGCCCGTTGTTATTTCTATTCAAGCTCAGGTAAAGTTTGATTGACATGGGGCGGTCTTTCGTATGTTCACTTGTCTGAAAGGTGATGCATACACAAAAGTCATACGAGAAGTTTAAACCAATGAACGGGTGTTCAGGTAATAATCGAATGTGGAAGGAGGAGCTACATTATATTGACTGATTTTGAACTTATTATCTTTAGAAATTTGTAAATTGAAAATTGTTTGAGATTCGTAAAATCATTAATGTTACAAGTTATTAATTATCAATAAAAAAAAGTTCAACAGACAGTTTTTATAAAATATCTAAGACTGTAGTAGTTCTAGTTTAAAATCCTGTGACTAATTATTTTTTTATTTTATTGTTACCGTAGAAAAAAAATCGTAATTTTTAAAATGTGATATTCATTTTTATCAATAAAATGATACTTGACTTACAAATCGGGCTTATTGAAAGGTTGTATGGTTTTTGTGTGGGTTTTTACAAACGTGAATTCTTGAAAAAAGGGAAAATATAATTAATTATTGATACAGCTCATTCGGATTTTCAATGTCACGCTGTATACAACTATGTACATTTTATAGGCTCACTTAATGTATCGCATTCGATTATTGATTGCTTAATGTCAATTGACAAATGATTCAGTTCATATTTTTGAAAAACACTTTACTACGTAAAAAAAGGAAGGGGCTGACATCTGGTGATTTTTAAGTGAATTGTTTTATCGTGGAGACACATCTTTTTGTTTTGTTGTAACTGATTATTGTATGGTGCATGTATGTTTAAAAAACCGAAAAGGACATCAGCAAAGACGAATAGAGACACTTGTTATACAAACATCTTTCTGCTCACCATTTCACAGGGATTACCGTATTGATGGTTAAACGTCCAATGACCAATATATCAGTGCATACTCAGAATAGACAGTTCAATATAACCTGTACAGAAAAATCGTCTGATATTGAAAATGGGGCGTGTGCTTAACATTGTAAATCCTTCATGTACTTATGTAGACAAAATGTTCATGCTCATGTTTTTTTTAGTGAAAGTTTCTATTATAATTAGAAATTATTGTTTCTTTGAATCACGGGCACTTGTGGGTTGGTCCCCCTTTTTTAGTGTGTATATTTTTTTTGAATATATTCTTTCATATTTCAACTTTTCACTACTTTAAAGTGTTCTAACTCTAATGCATGCGATTTAACAATAAAAGATCGTAGAAAATAAGAATAGAGGGACAGCAATAAAAAAATTAATAACGGGTCAATATATTTAAGAAGGGAAATGTACTGGTGAATTTGAATTCTTTGATAATTTCGTTACAAGTCTGAAAGGATGAAGATTAAAATTTGAATGGGTTATGTACTGTGATCTATTTTTATATTTTCAACTTTATGTCTTGGATAGATAGTTGTCTCATTGGCAAGCATACCACATCTTCTATATTTGTATGCATGGTCCTTTTTCATATTGATTTTATTGTTTTAAAAATTGTTACAACAAATAAAGAATCTTTTTGAAATATTTGGTGGCCCTGAAAAGGGCCGTTTTACAACTGAGTTAACAGAGGCTTTATCACTGGAACTGCAGACCTTTCAATCGCTTGATTACATCTGGGTCAGTCTTCAGCTTATTGTTGAAATATGCTAGCGATTTACCCCTTGTCCTCTCAGGAAAAATCTTGTCGGGCAGATGACCAGTTGCTGCTCCATTCATCAAGACACATACAGGTGCAACCTTGTATATATGATCAATGTACATGTTGCATTGCTCTACTGTCATCATCTCGCACCAAAAGGTCTGTAAAGTGTTGACAAGCTCCTCTTTTGTTTTTGGGTCTACACGGGCAACATGACGCTTCATCTGATTCCATACCATTTCTATGGGGTTCAAGTCAGGACTTTCGGAAGGCCATATATTCCACCAATTTATGCCGTTGTCGTTCATAAATTCTTTTGCCATTTTTGACTTGTGCTTAGGGTCGTTGTCTTGTTGGAATCTGTGCCCATCAGGAAACTTTACCCGAACATAAGAAAGAAGGTTGTCCCGTAAAATGGAGTTGGTGAAAAATTCTTTTTCCATTATATCTTCAAAGATGGTCAGTTTTGACGGACCCCTCCGACTTATGGCACCCCAAACATGGACTTTCAGTGGATGTTTCGGCTTTCCATGAACCATTGGAGCAGAATCTTTTCTCTGTAATAATTGGTCTTATTTTGGAAGGTCTGTATGGAACTTTCATCAGAGAAGATTATGTCTGCAAAGTCGTCATTTTCGTCAATGAGGTGTTGGCAAAAATCAACACGTTTTGGTCTGTTTGCCCTTCTCACCATCTGGCCATACCGCGGTCGTGAATGGGTGAAACCTGCAGCGTCGATGGCTATTTTGGTGAGCGACAGACTCATGTTGGCACCATCTGCAACTAGGGCTTTGTGGATCTGCTTGCTTGACATGGAAAAGTCTGACTTGATAAGTTCTTTGATGAGTTCGGCGTCTCTCTCAGAAACTTTTCTGAAGGTCCGCTGTTTTGGTTGGACATGAACACCAAGCTCGGAAATAAAACCCCTGTCATAGGCTCTCAGCCAGTACCGTACGGAATGACGCGAAATGTTATGGCCCCTGGTCCTCAATATTCCAGTAATTGCTTGGATGGTGTTGCCCGACTTTCTCAGTACTGCGATTTCTTGTTTGATTTTGTCGTCTACTCTGCCCATTGTTACGATGAAACTGATAATTTTTCATCAAACAGTTGGTATTTTAATAAGAAATCAACATGTGACAGCGAATTCATAAATTTCTTTAGGTGGTAAACTTGAGAAATATCAAGCCATAAAACCCAGTTAATTGCACAATATACCAGCAAATGACAATATACTGCCCCCGGAAATAAACGAACTGGTCAACGGACTTCAACCAGGTAAATGTACATGTACCTATAATATACAGGTATTTAGCTGATCAATACCCGAAAATGTCATCGTAAACAATTTCCCAAAAAAATTCTCACGGTTGTAAGAATATTATAAATACACGTAAATGTAACAATTGGTAATACATATAAAATACAGATGCATTTTTGCAGAATTTACTTTCCATTTTTTTAATTGAAAACGTTTAAATTCTTGTACACACCTTTGTCGGAATTTATTTAAAAAAAATAAATTCTATTACTTTGATCTTTATGCTTCTTATACAACTTACTTTTTTACAAAGATAGTCATTCTCTTAGTTATTAAATGACGCAACTGAAAGAAATTTTCCTTCTGCAAATAACTTTATCAGAAGAGAAGTCAATAAAACCTTTTGAAAATTGCAGGTGTCAATAGATGGTCAGTTGTAAATTCTAACCAAACAACATACATGTACTCTCATTCTCACGCGACTTCAAGCATCCAGCCTTTAATCCCGGTTACCCTGCATATATATTGTATCAGTTGTTTTTTTTTTTCATTCGCAGAATATGCATTTAATATTTGTCACTGAAGGTTAAACGAGCAACCATACATTTTTAATTCAATCAATCGATTAAAATCAACATCTATCAAATACATATTTTAGTCAATACGGACCTTGAATAGAAATCCAGTTTGACAGAAAACTAATGAAGTAATACATTTATTTTTGAATACTATTGTTGTGAAGATGAAAGAGAAAATTTGTTTTGATGTCGAATAATTATTATAATCTTTATAGTCATAATTAAGGCATATTTTAATTCAGGTGTAAAACTAGCGTATCACACTTCTTTTTATTCATGCAAATACATTTGTACCTCCAAAATACTATAAAGCCACAGAAGACTGCGGAGTTTAAAAAAAATAGTAAACATTTTATATTTATTCTATAGTTTGAAATCTTTTCACAAACTTTTGAAGCACAGGTGTTCAGCCAGACATAGTGTCGCCTCTTCGAAATCATCTGTAATACACAGTAACGTGTCAAGGCAGTGCACGTGTTTTGGGGTAAATTTTGGTTTTCCACCAATGAAATTTATGGAATCATTAAAAATCTTCAACTGGGCGGTGCCAAATTTACTAGCAATAAATACGGAAGCCAACAAAAAATATTATCATTTCAGTTATCCGTTAGCTAAAATACCAATTAATTTACTACAACAATGTCTTTACGTGCCTTAACCAGAGAGCAATCTGACTTTGCTGTCAGATTTGTTAACTGTGGGGGTGTCATGGTACGCCAGAGAGTCCACATAGCAACAGAAGACAGAATAAGAGTAAATGAAATTTACCAAGTCAAGTGGAACAGAGAAGAGTACGCTAGTGCCGTCATCCTTGGTTCTGGTGACTACGCGGCAATGTCAGCCCTAGTAGAAAAGGCAAAGCAGGACAACCGGTTTTCTCTAGCAGTCGAGAGTGATGATCCTTCAAGCCCACCTGTCGAGAGAGCTCAACCCAAAAAGAAAAGACAGACCAAAAAACCAGCACTCAAACCATCAGGTCCAATACGACAAACACCAAGCAGACCAAAGGCTTCCCGGTCCAAAACTGTACGACCCCTAACCAAAAGTGGTAAACCGGCAGCAAGAGTGATTAGGGTTGTCACTCCGCCAGTCATCAGACCACCTAGACGTCGCATTGCCACTACACAACAACCAGCATCTGCTGAAAGTTCCCATCAGACACAACCAGCAGTCCCCCTACCTGTACCAACTTCTAGTACTCCAGTTTCCATCCGTGGTCCAAATCCGACAGCACCAACTCCACCGCTAGTATCGCCCTTTACACCAGCCAGACCAACCCATACTTCAAGTCATCTCGGTCCTGTAATGTCTGCACTAGCAGCAATAGGTTCTGCAGTAACATCAATCCAGAAAAACCTTGATACTCTGAACAAAAAAGTTGATACAGGCCTCCGTAGGTTAACAGAGCTGGAAGTTATGCATAAAAGACTGGCGAGCCAACAAGACCAGATTTTAGCCAGACAACATAGGCCCACCATTCCAGCAGCAGTAGTAGACGACCAACAGGTACCTGCCATACCAGACTTGTACAACCTTCCAAATGAGGAGCTGACAAGAATCAAGATTTCGGCAAAGAGCGCTGGTAATTTTGCGGCTGCCTTAACCAAAAGGTTTTTTCCAGAATTGTACGGCATGGACAACCTGCGCTACTTCTACAACTGGAATGGTGGTGGAAAGCATGGTAAGCGTGAGCTGGACCCAGCCAGGCGAGAGATAATCCGGCAATTCACAGTTCGGATGTACCCTGAGGTCCGTCAGGAAGACATCTTCCGGACCAATGTCATCAATGCTGTCAATGAGATGCTGCGTCGACAACCAAAGAAACAAAGACCTGCACTTGCTGCTGTCCAGATTGAAAACAACCCACCAGCAGACGACCCCCATTATCAAGAGCTAGAGTTCGACGTCCTTTGAGGTGTATACAGTTTACACAACGATTACAAACGGTCCTTTTCAGGACCACATATCTTTCAAAAGATATTTGAAATTGTTGCATTAAATTAAATACAATAAACTTAGCTCTTCTCCCAGTCCAACTTCTGTCTCTTCCTCTACGCTATATTACTACAAAATATGTCTTTTTGTCTGCCCAGCACTACATATACAATATACCCCACTAAGTTTGTTAAAGCTTATTTTTTGGCAAATCATACATGTACGACAAACATGTTTTCCACCATTTTTTTTCTTCTTATATACATAATGTTTAAACCGTTATCATCCAATATGACACGAACTTATTCATGCAGAAAATAATTATCCAAATTTACAGTCTGTCCATTGCATCATATAAGTATTAACCCCGGGTCTAAACCATGTCTTGTAGTGCTCAACTTTGTATGTATACTAAATGCCTTTAAACTCTATTTCATAACTCTCCTGTTCTCTAACAGTCCCAGGATTTTAAAGACGGGTATGTTGACCGGGGCATTAATTTAATAAACGTGCTAACCAGCAACATCCCTTACAGAAATTGCACGACAATGTACGAGATATTTGTCACTGGACATTTTACAACCAACTTCCAACCAGTCCAAAATGAGTAAAAAAGATTGTTTAATAATTTGGTCATGTTTTAATAATTATAGCATAAAAAAGCTGAAAATTTTATTTCAAATAACAACCAGTATTTTTTTCTATTGCAAAAAGATTAAAAGGGTTGATGGATTAAATTCTGTATTTTATTCAAATGAAATCAAAGACAATAATCAGACGATCCAAGTGACGTATTATCCTCCTGAAATAAATGTTTGCATAAAAGACTAAATTAAGAGCATGTGAAGCTTGGTTTAAACTATCATTCAACAATTTAATAAAAACACCTATCAATTTCTATTAACCAACTTCTGTTTACCTGTTGAAATATAAACCGGACACATACTTGTTTATAACAGCAGGTGTCTGTTGGCCGACACAGGTCATGTGTTTATTAACCTTCATCGGGGTAATGATTGACAGGCATTGTAATCTTTGTAACTTCTCAATTGGGGTACAAAAAAGGTATCATGTTTTAAATTTATTAAACAATTTACCACTTTTTATTGGAGGATAAAATTAAAATTATTTTTTAATCAGAATAAAAGAAATGAGTTATCACATCATACATATTTTTATGAATGCGTAAGCCTTTAAAAAAACAAATATATTTTTTATTCTAAATGTACACCCAGTTAGACCTTGTTGCTTATCTATTGAACTCACAATAAGATCCAAATTAAGGTACGACAAAGGTAGCTTGTGTCAAATTTAATAAACAATTTAAATCTTTTTTCGGGAGGATGAAATTAAAATATTTTATCGGTGAATCAGAATAAGAAGTATTTAGTAATCACATCATACATTTGCTTAATGAATAAAAAAACTTTAAAACATTTTTTGGTTATTATTCTGCACGTAGACCCAATTACACCTCGTTGTCTTATCTCAATGCACTCGCATTTAGACAGCTACATTGTATCAGCTAGCATCAGTAAAGGAATTGTTTTATCCTGTAAATCGACTGTCATCGTGGACTTCGCGGACCAGATTTGGATATTTTTTAGGTAAAAGGTCGCGATCTTTTAAATGCGTCCATCACGGAAATCCACGATCTTTAATTAATTTCCATCATGGAATCGCGTGTTTTGGTGAATCCGCGATAGCTGGACTGTATGTCTGAGCAAATGCTTTGAAGTGATATAGAGAAGCTGTGATAACACCCTTTAGTTATTACAGGCATATTTTTTCTGTAATAACATATAGGTGTACTATGCAAAATTGGCAAACTATGAACTGTTATATCTTTCAATAGTTAAGTATACATATAGACAAAAGTAATATCAATAGAACTTTTATACATTTTAACTAAACTAATGATGTACATTGTCCCTTTGAAACATATAACATACATAAGTTCTTTGACTTTTTAGTCCACAATAACAAATGCATGTTATTTTTCTGTAATAACCCTATAGAGTTATATCCCTGACTGGTATAAGAAAAACAGACCAAAACACAAAAACTTAACTATAACCATGTGCACTGAACCATGAAAATGAGGCCAAGGTCATATGACTCTTGCCAGTTGGACATGTACACCTTACAGTCCTTCCATACACCGAATATACTAGACCTATTGCTTATAGTATCTGAGATATGGATTTCACTGTTAAAAATAGTAATGTTTACATGCAGTCACTGAAGCATGAAAATGAGTTCAGGATCAATGGACATATAATGACAGACTGAAACTTCATAACATACATGTATTAGCTATCAAAATACAAGATAAGATGCATCCAGCCATTTTAGCTTTTAAAATGTAAAGCTTTATAAAAATAGTTTACATCATCACCCCCAAATTGTAATACATGTACCTATTTCTTGCATACAACCAACTTAAATTTAATTTTATTTAATTTAAATTTCTGTGTCATTTGGTCTTTTGTGGAGAGTTGTCTCATTGGCAATCATACCACATCATCTTTTATTTTTTTATATTTAATGACTTTTGTGGTAGGCGAGACAATAAATTGATACTTTGAAGTACATGTATTGTTTAATATGTTTGACTAGTATAAAATGCCAGTTTCAGAATGAACAGTAATTTAGGAGATTATTAATATACATGTACTGTATATATAGATTTAGAATCTTGTAAGTACAACAAGCAGTCATCATTTGACACTAACCAACGACCATGCCAGGGCTATTAAGCCAGTCAAGGTCGTTAAAAACTTCCATATGGCATCATGCATATGACACTAACCAATAGTGATGGACCGTGACAAATCCTCATGGGTAGTCAAGGTGGTTTAACGCCCCCTGGTGGCACATGTAGCTAACAATAGCAATGCCAGCATAGAAATTCTCATTATATCCAAATTCTTATTTTAAATGAATAATTATCCAAGGTATTCATGAATTCAGATATGATGCACTATTAATATTCACTGAAACTATGAATTTTCTTTAATCCAATTTGCTATTCTTAATGAATAACTACAATGTATACAAGGTATTTCATGGAATTCAGATATGATGCACTATTAATATTCCCAGAAGTTTATGAATTCTTTATTTCAATGAATAATTATCAAAGGTATTCACTGTCATCAAATAATGTAGTCTTTCTTACAAATTGGAAGTTTACTGTTTGTTCAATGCACAATTATCTTCTTGTCCAATCCAATCCGAACATCCCATCATCTGACATCATGGCATAATGCTGTTACACAATATCACACACCTATAACCCCCACAAAAAAAAAATTATCTTCAATTTTGACCCCCATTTTAAAGAAAAAAACCCTTTTACATCCAAAATAAAAATTTTACCAACATTTTGTGTGATTTTAACTTCAAAATTAAGAAGAAAAAAAACACACTTTGCATTTATACCCCCATAAAAAAATAAAACATTTTTTTGTAAAGAGCACACCAAAACCTTAATCCTGGTTTTTTTATAAACTCATTTTTCCCTAAGGGAGTAGTATAGTACTTGAACGACCCCAGCGCCCTCCAAAAAAAAAAAATTTGACCCCAAAAATTACCCTCATTTCAAGTAAAGAGCCCTTAATTTTATAAAAAAAAAGCAAAAACACCCAAAAACACCAAATTTTCTTACTCCCAAAAAATTTTTTACTTTTTATAAAAACGTTATTAAAACACCCAAAAAACAACAAAAATTCCAAAAAAAATAAATAAAAACCGGGAGAACTGACAGAGAAAGAATTCTGTGGGATTTAAGAGAAAAAAAAAATCAATTTTACTTTTAAAATGAAACAACCTACAGCTCCTGATTTATATCCAGAATTACCTACAGAAGATGGACAAAATTATAGACTACAAAAATAACAGAAATAGAAAAACATTAATAAATGAGAGAGATAAACGTAAATCACTATACAAGAAATATAAACGCGGAGTCAATGTTACTGATGGTGTCGATACAAGTTTAATTTCGACTTCCGTTGTTTTAGCTGGTATAGGAATAGCTTTTCCTATCTTGCTTCCAATACAGATTACAGCTATTGTATGTGGAAGTTTAGGAGGTTTAATTAAATTTGCTAGACGCAAGTTAACAACAAAATCAAAAAACATTATGAAATTAAAACAATGGCAGAATGTAAATTAAACAGTATAAAAGATTTGATATCAAAATCTTTAACTGATGGACAGATAAGTGAGAATGAATTTAAATCAGTTTTGGATGAATTGGAAAATTACAACAAAATGAAAGAAAATATACGTACAAAACAAACACAAACAGTATTGAACGACAGCGAAAGAAAGAAATTGATAGAAGACACAGAAGCTAGAGTAAGAAGTGAATTAAAAAAAAAATGGAAAATATCTAATTTTTTTTAACAAAATTACAATAGTTAATGACCCTCCCCCAATGTATGAACTATAAAAATTTTGATGTAAAAAATGGCTGAAGGAGGTGTTGAGTTTGGAAATCCTTTATTTGATCGTGATGATTATGATGAAGAAAAAGAAACTACTTTTCGAAATGATGAAGAATTTCAAAGTTCTATAGACAAGGAAACTGAGGTATTAAGAGATTTATCAGAAAATGACACTAAAATTCGCGAAAAGAAATTACCGAAAAATGATAAAAAGATTTTATAACGAAAATAATGAATTATATTCAAACAAAATTACAAAGATTTTTTACCAAAGAATATTTTAATGGAAGAACAATGTTGTATGTAAAAGATGAATATGGTAGGAAATTGCATTAACATATTATCAAAAGGAGTATTAAAATTTTATAAATTTAGCACTATTCAAAGAGAATACGGTGTTAATTTTGTCAGGGATGTTTTAGGTGTAGATGATTTTAAAATATCTGATAGAATAATAGAAGGTAGAGCAGAGTTTCAGAGAATGTTAAATGAAACACCAATTCGTGAACTCAATAATATAGAAATTCCATTAAAAGAAATATCTACACAACAAGAAGGAGAAGAATTATTAGAAACAGCAAGTAATACCGAAACATCTGTGAAAGAAATAGAAACTTCTTTTATAGAAGCAGGAGTATCTTACAAAGAAATGGAAACTCAAACAGATATTACAAAGAGAGATGGATGGTATAATCAGTGCAATGACATCAGTAAAGAAGAGATTGCAAATGAATTAGCAAAACTGAATGAAACAAATAAAGACTTAGCAAAAGAAAATACTAAATTAGAACAAGCTAAAGAAGACAATGATGAATTTCAAATAAATAGAATAAGTAGTCGAATAAGAGAGTTGGAATCTGAGAGAAGTGCAAGACTAGAAGTAATTAATATTAATAAAGAAAACTACGTAGTCAAGTAAACAAAATTAAAGAAACAATAAATAAAGTGTTATACGAAGACAAAACATTAGGTGAAAGAATTAAAACATTATTCAGAGAACAAGGAATTACAATAGCTAGTATTTTAACCGCTTTTGGAATGATTATTGGTGTTATTGTTGAGGCATTTACTGGTGGAACTACTTTTCTCCTTCTCCTCCTCCTCCACCATCAAAGGTGGTGTACAAGACTGGATAAAAAACAATTAAAAATCTTGGAAAATTATTATCTTTTCTTGCAGGAAAATTAGCAGCTGCATTACCAGGTATTATAGGTTCTATTGTTTCTTGGTTATTGTCTGCAACAAAAGACGTAGTAAATTGGTTTGCAAACAACTTATGGGCATTGCTTATTTTAGTTGTTAGTTTATTGTTTACTGCTGCTAGAGATTATTTGAAAAATAAAGTGCTGTAAATCCTATTACAATACTTACAAATATTATTGCTTGTTTATTATCTTCATGATCTTCATGTTCAATTTTTTTATTGGATCTATTTTTGGTTCTTTAGGCTTTTCAGGTTTTATAGGTTCTTGTGGTTTTACAGGTTCTTTTGGTTTAAAATCAACATGATCAAAATTTTTATTATTTAAATCGTCATTTAACCCAAGTGTTTGATTTTCTGTTGCAATTATAATTTTATTATTATAACCAACAATACTTCCAATTTGTAAACCATATCACTGGGAGACATATATAAACCAAGTCCATAAGCATAATCAACTTTACTTCTTGCATATTTTAAAACATTTTCATAATTCGATATCTGGGTGGGTAAATCGATAGGACTATTTATTACATCTTGTACATTTGCTAAGAATTGTTTTGTGCATCAAATCCTGTTCCTACTTTTAAAATTTTTGTTTTGTTTGAGATTGTGCACCTAACAAAGCCCATACATAAATTTTAATACTTTCATTAATACGTTCAATACCTGCTCGTGTAAAACCTTCTGATTTATCTAAAATAAATGTTGTCCAAGCCATACTTATATCTTTTCATGATAAATTGTATCATGAATATTAAAGAATGGACCATCCTTTTTATGATTTTGTCTATATTCACCACTTGGTTTATAATATTGCTCAAAACTTCCTAATCCTTGACATGATGATTCTAGTTTTTGTCTCCAATCTGTATTTGGAGAAATATTAAATTCATCACATAATTTTTGATATACAGCTTTGTCATATGAGTTCTTATAATAACAGAAAGAAGAATCTGTTGGTAAAGGTGATTTAAGTTCTTTTAAAATTCTGGCAATACAATAATATAAATGAAATGTATAAAGTGATTTAGTAAGATTTGAAGTGTTTTGTATATGGTTATTGTAGGAAACACCACATCCTGTACTTGCACACCAGACTGCAAAGTTTAACTGACATTGCCACCAATCAAACGAAGAATGAATCCATGTATTCCATGGTTCGTTGGTGTGTAATGATGGGTTTTGATATTTTGAAATAAATCGGGAAAGCTGTTTTAAAGTTTTCTTTTGATTTACAAATATTATTTGATCGACAAGATTTATATCTTTTAGAATACTTAACACTTGGATTATATGATACATTTGGATTATATTTAAATTCTTTTGTTATCATTTTTATATTAAAATGTACCACACTATTTCAAATATTGATAAGACAATTAACTTACAACAATACATTGATAACAGAGATGAAATAAACGTATTGGTTTAAAATCTATAAGATATAGTGTAGGTTGGTATAATGTTTATGATGGAGTTATAAGACAAACAGGAGAAAGACTTCATAGGATTAAAGATGGTTATTATAGTTTCCAACAAATAGCGGATGAATTTAAAAAAAGATATTGTATTATCCGTAAATGAAACAAATGGTATTGCGTCATTAAACACTCCTATTGAGTTAAGGATAAATGAAGATTTGAAAATATGTTAGGATTTAATAATGAACGTAAATTGAACCTAATGAATTACATTATGGAAAAAATTTGTAGATTTTGCTATCCATAAATCATTGTATATCCATTTGGAACAAGTTAGCACTTCTTATAATTATCTTGATGGTATGCCGAGTACTTTGTTGGCTGTTGTTCCAGTTGAAAATAAAGAGTTTGGGGATATTATAACAATAAGATTTGAGCATCCGGAATATAAGTGTTTAGTAAATGATGTTATAACAGAATTGAAATTAGAAATAAGAGATGAAAATAATAACAAGATAATTAATCATTTACCAATTAATTGTGTTTTAGAAGTTATATAATTTATTTAATAAAATGAGCATACTTGGTGTCAAAAAAAAACGTAGATACATCGGAAATAAAAAGGAAATATTAAATATGAAGAGTGAGCTTCAAACAATGGATACTAAGGATAAAATTTACATCGGAGTGTCGCTGCCCTAAGCATCAGAGTTTTAAATGTTGAAAATATAGTTGGTAATATTAAAATAAACCAGACAGAAAAATAATAAGTATAAATGCTGGAATTGATGGTCCAATACATGGAAATAAAAGTTTAATTTTGGTGATGGTGGTGGTTATTATGTAATGAACTTTCCAGGACAAATATTGGGTATTAGTTTAGTAAGTTTAAGAACAAGCACAGATATTATAGCCATTAAGATGATTGTTAATGATAAGTCAACTAGTTACAAAATGAGTTTGGATAATGGTGTCACACACGGTTTTAATAACTTTTATACACCTTTTGAAGTTAAGGCTGGAGATTTAATAAGTTTTATTAGTATGACTAATAATTATACATGTATCAATACTCTAGTATCAGTGGTAATTGAATTATTTTTATAACAAATTTAATCCTTAAAAATGTCGGCATACGGAAACAAATTAAATCCTTACAGAAAAATAAGAGAACCCCGTGGTGTGAAAGGTATTCGTCAAAGTGTATCAATAACAAATAATCCTTCAACTATTGATCAAAATCAACAGCTATTAGTGAGATTCCCCAATCTAAGCAATAATGATGTTATTGTTCCTGGAACAACCAGATTGGCATTTGAAATAGAACTCACATCTACAGACGACAATGCAACTATATATCAAAACATAGGAAGAACAATAGTTAAAAACAACAATTCGTATAAGTGGAAATGAAATTATGTCAATTGATGATAGTGATATTTATCATTGTTATGTTGATTTATGGAAATCTACATCTGAACGTTTAAATATGGCATACCAAGGAATTGGTGAAACAAACATGTTAAAACACAGAGTTGGTGCGGATGATAAATCATCAGACATAGGTGATGAAGCAATTGCAACTGCATATGGTGCAAGATTTTGTATCCCACTTGATTTTGAACTATTAGAAACTCATATGCCTTTTTATCAAGCAGGTCTTGGTGATAGACTTGAATATGAACTTACATTTAATAATTATAGCAATGTTATTAAATCAACAGATACATCTGCAAGTTATACAATCAAAAACATTTGTTTAGAATTTGATATGGTTACTGATGCAGAATTAGCAAGACAGATAAGACAACAAGTTAATGGTAAGATGGTTATTTTGTACGATAGAATACTAAGACATAGAAAAATAACCAAAACAAATCTGATACATTGTGGAATATAAATTTAAATGTTCCAGCTAGAAGTATGAAAGGAATTCTAATGTTGTTCGAAGATCCTGAAAGAACAAGTACCGAAACTTATTATAATCCTAACATAACAAAAGTAGAAATGACAATAGAAGGTGTTCCAAATCAACTATACAGTCAAGGAATGAAAGCATATCAACAATGGGATGAAATAAATAAATTCTTTGCTTTAAATTCAAAAAGAAATAAAACAACAGAAGAAGTTTTAAAGGATTTAAATTTATCCTATACAACATTAGAAAAATATCTTACAACTAATTATGCATTATGGTTAGATTTACGTTCAACAGATGACAACTCATTACACGGTTCAGGTAGAAGAATTGAAAATGCTTCTGAAGGTATTACTATCCAAATAACTAAAACAGCAGGAGCAAATAAATTAATAAATGTTTATCTGTTTGTTATACAAGATGCACAAATTAATTTTGAAGATGGAAGATTTAAAGAAGTTAATTACTAGCGGTTCCCTTAAAAATGGAAACAAACGAGCGGAGCGAGATACACTCCGATTCCTTTATGAATTACCAAAATATCCCCATTGTGCTATTATATGTGGACAAACAGGATGTGGAAAAACAGAGTTTGTTCTTGATTTATTAGAAGGAGAATATAGTGGAGTTTTCAAATATATAGTCATACTTTGTCCAACCATCCAATGGAACAAAGCATACAAAAATCGTGAATGGATTGGTGATGTTAGAAAACCAAAACAAAAATCTAATAATTGTTAATCCTATTGTTGAAGTGAGAGAAGCGAACGGTTCCCTTTATGAAGAAGAGAAGCTACAAGAACTACTAAGAATGTTCTTTAAAAAATATGCTGGTCATCCAACATTATATATCATTGATGACTGCAGTGCAACAAAAGAACTAACAAAGAAAAAGATATGCTGTCCGAGCTTGCATTTTCAGGAAGACATGCGGAACAATCAGTGTGGGTCATTTCACAGAGATACAACTCTGTTTTAAAAGATTTAAGAGAACAAACAAAATGGTTATGCATGTTCTACACAAAAGATAGAGATAGTTTTGATAATTGTCTAAGAGAAAATGATGTTATTCCTACATTAGAAGAAAGACAAAGAATAAAGGAAGAACTTAAAAAAGAAACATCGTAAATTAATATTAAAGACAGATCAACCTACTGATTATTGGTTACTTAATTGATTTTTTAGCAATTCTCAAGTAATGCTTAAGTAATGCTTAAGTAATGCTTAAGTAATGCTTAAGTAATTCTTAAGTAATTTAACCAAAATAAGTAATTCTTAAGTAATTTAACCAAAATAAGCAAAATAATGCTTAAGTAATGCTTAAGTAATTCTTAAGTAATTTAACCAAAATAAGTAATTCTTAAGTAATTTAACCAAAATAAGCAATAAAAAAGCAATGCTGTTGGAAATACTAACAATTGCAACAAACACTGCAGTCTTATCATTGGTTGGATATGTTGTATTTAATTTTTAAAGTTAAAATAAATTATATCCGTTTTTGAAACGTATAAAATGAATGCTGAAGAATTATTAAGCGAGCAAATTGTGGAAAACATAAATATTGATGATGAAGCGAGCGAAGTGAACGGTTCCTTCAAGAAAAAAACGCGAAAGATTATCATCCGTTGTTGCTGGTGGAGTAGTAAACAATATCTGGGTAAAGAATTACAACTGTCAGATATTGATAAAATGACAACAGAGCAAATAAACAAACTATACTGTAAATATGAAGCAAGATTGGGAGCTAGTATGACCAAGACATTAGGAAACTCTTTTATAAATTTATATGTCATGGGTGTATCAAAGTTTTCAAAGTTGTTAATCCACCAATTTTAATACAAGACTTAGAGGAAGATCCTTTTATCAATAATGCTTTAACTAATACATGTTGTGAACTGTACTATAGATATGGAATGTATCTTGCTCCTTTTACTGCAATATTAACAACAGCAAGACATATCGAACCACTCGCTTCGCTCGATTTCCGAAAAAAGATGAAAATAATGACATAAAAATGATGAATGAAAATCCTGAACAAAAGAAAACAAAGAAGAAAAAAGAAGTATTTAAAAACCCAAACCAAAAGACCCAAAAGAGTAGCTGCTGGTAAGAAAGGTGCAGAAGTAAGAATAAGAAATGCAGAATTGAGAAAAAAGAAGTGGAAAAATTAAAAAAGAAAATTCAAAATCAAACAAATAACAAAAGATTCTGATACAGAAACAGATTATGAATCAAACGAACATATCCTTCTGTCAAGAAACACTCCAGTTCCCTAGTTGATTACAAATTTGTACTTTTTCCTATAAGTATTGTTGGATTGGGATTGTTTTTACAACCAAAGTAAGAAACCAGAAAGAATGATTAAAGAAATAACAAAACCAGAAAAACAAAAGAAAGAAATTGATCCTTTTGAATTTAATTAAATTTAGTACATTAAAATGACAACTCAAAAGACGGAAAACAAATAGCAAATATGTTATATCATGCTGGAGTGGAAACATTGTTAACAGTTGGATATGCAGAAATAGGTAAAAGGTACTAAGGAGACCAGCACCAAAAGTAGATTTTAATGTAAATGATGTTGTAATGTTATCCATTGATATATTACTTGCAATGGCAACAAAAGATATGTTGATTAAGCAAGGTATTATACCTGCTGATATCATGAAGTAATTTTTGTTTTTATAAAATGGCAAGTGCTTTAACAATGATGCTTGGTGGGGCAATAACAAATGCTTTTGCATTTTCAGGAGTAATTATTTATTTTCACATATGGGTAGTAATGCAAATGAAGAGAAAATAAGACATGATAAAGCTATAGAAAAATTAGAAAAAGCACAATCAGAATGGAATAAAAAAAGAATACAAAGATTAGATTTTATAAATGAACAATTACAAAAGGAACATCATGCGGTTCAGACTTTTGATGAAGTTGACCAGGCAATGAAACTATACTATCGTGTCACGAATAAAAAATTAACTTCATTATCACCTAAACCTACATTAAGTGATTTTTATACTCCATCAGAAGACCAGAAAAATAGAGAGATTGCATTTGTTGTTGGTGGTATGACATTAACTGGTTTTATTGTTTGGAAATTAAAATAAAAAATAAATACAATTTACGTTTGTATGAAAATTGGAAAAATAAGAAAAATTGATAAAATTAGAGTCCCTAATTCCTGTACTTTTTCTGTTTTAGGGTATAGAGAAATAATAAAATAAAATAAAAATTCTTAAAAAGAAATTTCAGGACATGGTTTTTCCAAAACATATTCATAAACTTTATCTGGTCTAATAAAAGCATCCCAACCAGGAGGAAACTTAGATAACTTTTTACCATCAAACTTTTCCATTACTTCCATTTGTTTTGGAGTCAAAGGACATTCTCCATCATCTCTTAAACAACATATCTGATAATCTGATAACATTATTCTTCCTAATATAACTTTAGCGTCATGATCATCTTTCTCAGTATAAGCTTCAATCATTTTTAGTCTTTTATTTTTAAAATAAAATTTAAATTATATATTTTTAATATCCATAAGGAAAACTTCTAATTAAATTTTCATTTTACAATATACCATTCTTTTATCAAACATATAATCATAAGCTTTAACTTGTTTAACTGTTTTAAGTTGATGATCTTTTCCTATTTTTATATTATTATATTTAACAGTTTCATATTTTCATTTTCATCAGTAACTATTTTTATTTTTTATCTAATGTAATCTTTTTTCTACTTCAGCATTTAATCTAAAACCTTTACAACAGCTAACTAGTTTTTCTGTATCTAGTTTCATAGAATAATCTTTTGGACCAGCAGATATAAATTGTTTTATATGATTAGCGTTATGTTTTGAAACAATTTCATCTGTTAAATCTCCTAATTTATTTCCCATCATACTTTCTATTTTTTTACAAGCTTCAGAACCATCATCATTATAAATACAAGAATCTGTATCCATGTATAAAACTCTTTCTTGAAGAATATCCAATAGTTCGTATAATTTTAATCTAGCATGTGCTGTTGTAAACAAAGCTATATAAACATTTACACTTGGATTAGGTTTAGAGTATTCTTCTTTATTTTTATATTCTGTTAAAACAATATCTTCATCTAATATCATAGTACTTATATCTTTATATTTTCATTAAATACTATTTTAGTTATATGTTCTAAAGAAAACAATATTCTTTTGTGTAAAATTATCTCTCATACCAAAATGTCCCCATAAATTATTTAAACATATTTTAGCTATAAATCTTAATCCTGAATTGTACTTAACTTTGTCAATATCTAGATCATAAGCAGTATTATCTATAATGTATTGTATTTTTGTTTTACATTCTTTATCGTTTTACAATCATTTTACAATATTTAGGATCACATTTACATCCTGAAGCTTCTTGTTTATATTTCATAAACGTATCTACATAAAGTTTAAATATATCTGTAGATGTTTTTCAAAATGTTCTAGTTCATATATTTTTGTAATTTATAACCTTTTCTATTGCTTTATCTATTTCTATTGTAGACCAAGTTCCTACTATAACTCTTTCCTCATTAGAATGTATACATTTTCATTTTAATATTTTACATTCTTTACATCTTTTTATTTCATGTATTTTATCATGTTTATTTAAAGTAGGATCATCTATGTGTTTACATTTAAAAGATATTTTATTCATACATGTTCTACATAATCCAAAAAGTAATTTATGTGTATTATCACTAGTTAATTGTTTATAAGGTAAAACAGGGTGATACAATCCTTTAGGTGGTAATATTTTACATTTCATTATTCCGAAATAATTATTTTTATATAATCATCTACAGAAATATCTGTATATGTAATAGGATGTCCTATAGGATATTTACAATATTTATTTACTGATGGATACAGAGAACAAAAATCTACATATCTACCTTTTAAATCAGAAAGATTATTGTATAATTGAATAGTTTCTGTTCTTCCTCCATAAAATGCATCTCTTTTATCAATAGGTTTTAAATGTGGATCAACTTCAGGATATTTTTGTTGATCAAACTCACATTCCCATATTGTATGAATTTTACATTTGGTTTTAGATAATCTTCAATAGTTTTAAGTCTTTCTTTAGTTTGGTCATATAACTCTTTCATAGTTTTTTATTTCTATCTTTTTACATATTTCTTCAGGACTATAACATTTTGTACATCCATGCCAATAACATCCATAAAATTCATAAACATTACGCATTTTATTTTCTCTATCATAATAATAACCATCGACTTTATAACATTTATTATTAATGAATAATTTCTTTTCACCTCCTTTTAGCATGTTGAATCATTATATTATATTCTAAAGAAATATACTCTAACCATTGTATTGATTTTTGTGAATGTACTTCTTTAATTGTCATCTTTTGTGAATTCAATTGTTTCATTTGTCAACATTAATGTTTTAAATATTTTTGTACAACATTGAGCAATTGTAATATATTGAAATGGATCAATACAATTATTGGTTATATTTAAAATAATTTTCTATATAAGGTACAACCTTTGGCAAGAATTAAAACATCCAATAGACAATAATAAAATATTTCTTTATAGAATTTAAATTTTTTCTTTAACTTTATTATACCATTCATCAAATAATTCTTTATTTTAATTGTCATAGTATTATAACCAAAATATTCTTTATCAGGATAAATTCCTCATATTTTGATTCTCTGTTGTATTAAAATAATGTGGAAAATAACCTTTGTTACCCACAAATCCAAATGTTTTTGGGAAAGCAGCTAATCCACATAATGTAAAATTTATAGAATCTATGAATCTTAAATTTATTCCTTTAATAAATATAGCTGTTAATTTTAGTCCAGAAGAAATTATGTTATGTTCAATTTTATTTTTAACAATGTATCCTAAAATCGGTTGCATATCATAACCTTTTCCATAATGTGAAATAAAAGTGTAGTCTTTAAATTTATCTCTTATGAAATATTTACAAAAGTTGTCTATTACAGAATTTCCTATAGGGTTTCATATTTAATTTTTCTACATCACTAAAACAATCATCTATGTCTAATTTTAACAAGTTTAAATTATCAATATTGAAATCACATTTAAATACTTTTACATAGTTATTTTTAAAACAATAAATATTTTCTAAATCGTAAGCTATACAAAAATTCATTATATGTATTCCTGTTTCTTGATTTGCTTCAAAATCAAAATATATATATTTATTATTTTTACTTGTTTTGGTACTGATGGTTTCATATAACATAAGTGTTCTTCATTACTTTCCGTGTATTTTCATAACATATTAAACATATTTTTCACCACATTTGTGATTTTACCTGTATATGTTTTGTTACATTTATCACAAATATGTTGTTTTCTGATAGTTGTTACTGTATTATCTTTGCATGTATGTTGTTCAGTATAACCAATTAAACATACTTTACAAAACCTACGTTTAGCTAAAATCCTGTTATATTTGTTATAGTGTCAAAGTGTTCATCATGATAATATAAATATATTTGTTCATTATATTCTTCATTACCATCATATACAATATATTCTGTACTATTTGATGTAAAACAATTATCCTAATATTAAGATAATTTTCAAAAGCTTTTAAATCTTCCAAATCATTTCCTTCTTCTTTTATTTCTACTCCTGATTGTTCATGCAAATCTTCAGCTAATCTTTTAGTAATGGTCTACTTTCATTGATATGTTTTAATTGAGAATCTGTAAAATCTTTTAATAACTTATTTGAAGCTAAAGAAGTTACAATTGCCCTTGATAAACATATTGTATCATCATTTTTATTTTGATAATACTTCTTTTATTTATGACATCTAATATTTTTAAAGCTTTACCTTTTCCTCTTTTATTGGGTATAATAGTAACTTCAAAAATAACTTCTTCTAAATTTAATTCTTCAGCACTATTTAATAATCTTTCCATTTGATCCATGAATAACTTTTTAACTGTATTATATGTTCTTATAGGCCAGCTTTTATGTTTAGTAATTATGATTTCATGAATAGGTACTATTTTAATTCTTCCATTAGGGTAATCTTTTATGGAATAGTCTACCATGTGATCAAAAGCATTTGTAAATGTTTCTTGTTTTCATCCTTTAGACTAATTTTATAATTAAATACATAAATACTTGCTTTATGTTTATATTCTTTTGTCAAAACAAGTTTATATGAATCTCCTCGCTTGGATAAAATTTTATCCTTTTTTGCCTCCATTTTTTAAGAAAACATTTTAGTTACTTCAAAATGTCTAAAACAAATCTAACAAATAAATTAGCAGATGAACTACATCATAGAGTTGTAAAATCTTTTCCTAAAAGACGTGTTTATGTTCATTCAATAGATCAAACATGGGCAGTTGATTTAATAGATATGCAACCATATTCAAAACAAAATAAACACTATAAATATTTATTAGCAGTTATAGATGTTTTTAGTAAATATGGTTGGTTAAGCCCTTTGAAAAATAAAACAGGAGTAGCAGTGAGTGAAGCATTTAAAACATTATTTAAAGAAAGAAAACCAATATATATTTGGTCAGATAAAGGATCCGAATTTTATAATCGACAAGTAAAAGAATTGTTAAAAGATAATAACATAAAGTTATATTCAACTGAGAATGAAGAAAAATCCAGTGTAGTGGAACGATGGATAGGAACAATGAAACAACATATGTATAAATACTTTACTGCTAATGAAACTTTAAAATATTATGATATATTAGATAAATTAGTTAAAATTATAATAATACAGTACATTCTTCAATTAAAATGACACCTGTTCAAGCAAGTAAATTAAAAATGAATTAACAGTGTATAAAAATTTATATCCAGAAAAGGAAGAGAAAATTAAAAACCTAAATTCGAAGTCGGAGATAGAGTAAGAATAACAAAAAAAGGGTAAATTTGAAAAGGGTTATACTACTCGTTGGACTAAAGAAATATTTGTAATTGAAAAGTTTTAAATACAATTCCTTTTACTTATAAAATAATTGATTTAAAAGGCGAAGAAATAACAGGTTCTTTCTATGAACAAGAATTACAAATGACTAAGTTTTAAATCTTTATTATAACACTCATTTGTAAAAGTATTTGCAAAATTACACATTATCATTCATGTACATATAACAGTCACTCAGGTATGTAGAAATACAAAATCCATTATCAGTTAATTGTTGGTTGTTAATTAGGTTTCTAGTCAACACGGATTCATCAATAGTTCATACATCATGAATCACCTTTTGTTCGGCGGACATGCATGTCCGCTAAGAGATCTAGTAACAGTCTGATCAATATTTCATCAATAGTTCATACATCATGAATCACCTTTTGTTCGGCGGACATGCATGTCCGTTGATCAATAACTGTCTTATTGTGATTGAGGCATTTCGTTGGTTGTCGTAGGTAGTGGTTGTTTCCAGTATTCAGCATATGTTGGAATGGAAAGCATTTCTGTAATATCCTTTAATTTACCAGTGGTGAAATAGGAAACTGGCAATCCAACCAAACCGAACAAGGGATAATCTTTAAGAACCCTAGAGATTCCTTAGCCTTCTTGCATGTCTATCTGAATAACATGCATTTGTTTTAACCAAACAGGCCATGATTCTTGAATTGTATTTTGTTGTATTCAT